>OX123186.2:56185842-56267886 GCA_944739405.2 Euclidia mi | reverse complement strand
GCAGAATAAATAAAAATGTTGAGAATTTATCTAACGAAATATACAGATTGACAACTTCATTTGATTTTAAACAATGCATAGATGCAATAAATAATAGAGAAACATCAAAATATTATGCGTGTAAACGTAACAAAATTCAAAAATTTGAAAAATTACAACAAAAGTCAAATGACCAGTACAACATGAAACAGAACGTTTTCGCACGGACCAATCACACGCTACCGTCCGCCCATAGACAAACAGTTGTCAATCTGTCAAAACACACGTTAGATGAAAATACCGAGAGATTACTTAACAGAGGTTTAAATTACGCGATAACTCCATCAAGAATACCGTATGAAACCATTATTTGCAACGTTGAGGATTGCCTAGTCAAAAACAATGTGAGTAAGGAAGATTTCGAGGCCATACGACAAGACGTTTCTGCTGTATTACGTCAATCGAAAGTGCCGGCAAGGAATCTACCTAAGACCGAATATCTCGCACTGAAGAACTTACAAGCTAGGCCTGAACTTACAGTACTCCGAGCAGATAAAGGAAATGCAACGGTAGTGATGGACACGTCCGAGTATAAACAAAAAATGGAACATCTTTTGTCGGATGAAAGTACCTACAAGTTGGTTAAGTCAGACCCTACGAACAAAATACTCAAGCAAACTTGTGATATTGTTAAAAAATACTCCGAAAAACTTAATTTGGACGTGAAATATTTAATACCATCGTGTGTAAAACCTCCTCAAATGTATGGGCTACCAAAAATACACAAGGAAAACGCTCCTCTGCGCCCGATAGTTAGTCAGATAGGCGCACCAACTTACAGACTGGCTCAACACATGGCAAAGATTCTCTCACCGCTCAGAGGCAATACGAGAGCACATGTGAAAGATTCCTACCATTTTGTCAGTGAAATCAAACACCTACATCTCTCTGACAAGGAAACTATGGTTAGTTTTGATATACAGTCATTATTCACATGCATACCGGTACATGACTGTGTAGAAATTACTAGAAGGAAGCTGAGAGAAAACAACATGCCTGAGGAATATGCAGAAATACTCAAACACTGCTTGACAACGGGCTATCTGTTATGGGACAAGAAATACTACATACAAGTAGACGGTGTAGCAATGGGCTCCCCAGTATCGCCTGTTGTCGCTGACATCTTCATGGAGGACTTCGAGGCGCGAGCCCTGCAGACTGCCACCATCACACCGAGGTTCTACAAGCGGTATGTAGATGACACTTTCACAATTTTACCAACAGATAGTATTAATGCTTTCCTAAACCATCTTAATTCTATTAATAACCAAATACAATTCACAATGGAATTAGAGGCAAACAAGTCTTTAGCTTTCTTAGATGTACTTGTCATCAGGAATAAAAACAACTCCTTAAGCCATACTGTGTATAGGAAAAAGACCCATACAAATAGGTACTTAAACGGTGAATCTCACCACCATCCTAAACAGTTAGCTACTGTAGGAATGTCTCTGTTTCAGAGAGCCCGCGGGATCTGTGACAAGAAACACCTGGACGCTGAGCTTCAACATGTCAGGCAAGTTCTGCAAGACAAAAAGCTCCTACCGCCGCGCCACTGTCACAGATCCCAGAAGAAAGAAAAACCAGCCACAGTAGAAAGACAACCTGCTGTCCTCCCATACATCAAGGGCGTGACCGACAAAATTGGCTACATCTTGAAGCGAGCTTCTATCAAAACTTACTACAAGCCGCCAACGAAGATCAGTCAATTATTACCATCTGTCAAGTGTCAGTTACCCTTGCAAGAGGCCGGTGTCTACAAAATTGACTGTGAATGTGGGCTCTCATTCATTGGACAAACCAAGAGAAGCATAGGCATTCGACTCAAAGAACATATAGCTGACATAAAACATAAACGCTCAACAAAGTCTGCTGTGTGTGAACATGTGGAACAAGGACCCAACTACTACCTGCGATTTGATGAACCACAGATACTCGCAAAAGAACATCGTTTTCTTCCAAGGATGATACGAGAGGCTATTGAAATTAAAAAACACCTTAATTTCAATAGATGGTTGGAATGTTCCTCCAGCCTGGGACCCTGTCATAAGGCTAATGAAACCCAAGAAGGACAAAGTCACCAGAAGACCTAAGGACACTGTGAGCTCATTCTGCGTAAATAGTAACACCAGTAGTTGAAAAATGTTCGGGTACTTTGAGATAACTTATACATTCAAGACAAATATCACCTCAGTCTGCCGTGAACATGAATTCTGTAAAGAATTCGAAACGTTGGCTAGTAATAAATTAAAAATATAGTTCTAGATCTTTAGTTTCAAATGTAATAACTTAGTGAAACCAATACAACGCGATAAAATCCGTAAACTGTAGTTTAATTTCAATGTGTAACATTCGCGTAAAACCAAGAAGATACTATGCGTATTAATTTGTTAAATATCGCTTGCACTGTGCCTCGGAGCACGTTAAATCGTCGGTCCCAGCTATCATGAAGATCTTTGACAGTCGTTACCGGAAGTCAGTACCCTCAAATAAACTGATACTGGTCTAAACCATGGAATATCGCTATCCCTTCGAGTTGCGGAGGTCAAACGACAGTCACTCTGTTAGTCTAAGATCCCGCGACAAATAAGTGCACTCATCGAGTTTTTGCTTAAAACCAAATTTTTAAGTATATTTATGATTAGGAGAATACATATATACTAGGTTGCCTATTAAAATTTGGCCGCAAATATGTTTAATTAAATGATTGTTAATTGATTTTTGGAAGATACTTTCGTTCATTCGTTTTATAAGTAAAATATCGTCTACATCACGGCTATACATATAAAGATTCTGAAAAACCACAGTTGCCATTGTCCATCTGGCCGCACCTCCTCGCAGCCAGGTGTAACCAGGCATGATGTCGATACATTTTTACGTTCATAACGTTTATTTATGATTTATATATCAAATGAAAGCTATTTTTTTCTGGTTAGGATATATGGTTGCCTAATTAAATCCAGCCGCAAATAAGGGTTGCCGGCTGTTGAAGATTGTAAATATTTAAAGTATAGTGAAAGAGAGTTATAGGGGGAATTCCCGTAACGCCAGATGGCACCTAGCGCCGAACACTACACTATCTCGACAAGTAATCTTCCACATATTTTTAAATCGTGAGCAACAATTTAAAAATATGTGGAAGAGGTGCGGGATAACATATCAATACAGGATCACACAACGCGGTTTTCCAGTGCTGCGACTGGGCACAGCGGTAGCAGCATTTTGCTGTTTATAGCGGCAAAGCATTGCGTCACGTTACTCTATTATATAATTATTCTATGTAAGGTTATATATTATGATTTATTTTAATATGTCACTGAATATAGTGTGCCATCGGGATTCGTAAAATATGCCGGTGGACGTAGCGGGAGTGTGAACGACTGCTACGTCGAAGGTCGCGGGTTCGACTCCCGCTCAAGTCAAACATTTGTGTGGATGAAGATGGATGTTTGTCTTGGTCAGGGTGTTTCTATGTATAATATGTATGTATTTACAAAAAAAAGTATACTTATATGTATGTTTATCCATTATCTAGTACCCATAGTACAAGCTCTGCTTAGTTTGGGACTAGATAGTGTTGTGTGAATGTGAAAAAAAAAAATACACACCCTGCCATCAAAACCTGTCTAGTGATCAAATATCTTAACAACAAACCTGGAACCAGCAGTATGAAGACGTCGACTAGTTTTTGTTTAGCAGTTGGTCAGAATATTCTAAAATTGTTAAAATTACCTGCTTTCACGATGAACAGATTAGCGACTTGACAAATAAAATGTGTGAGAAAGTGAAATAAGTGAAATTTTAACGTCGTCACCGTCGTGTAGAATTGTAACTGAAGAGACAAAAATCATGTTATCTCAGGAAAAAGGAACGAAATGGGCATCAAGTACAAAAATAACAATAAATTAAAAATGTAGACAAACCAAACTTATGAAAGTTTATTGGAAAAGTGGAGGTAAGCTAACAAAAAGATGTCACTGTCTCAAATATTCAACATAGAAAAACACGTGTCACGACGAATCATGATGAAGACACATGGTTAAAGTGCTCCAGATGCCAAGGGTGCGCTTTTGAAGCTTTTGCAGAAGTTCTTGAATGTGGAGACGTCGTCGAGATATACACGATCAATGGCCGATGTTTTGCAGATGTCCGGCGCTAGTCTGTAAACTAATTGTGTGTCCGGTACTAGGTGCCAGTTTTTACAATAACATTTTTCTTTATCTAAACTTAATTGAAGTTCCTGATTATATTTATACAGAAATCGTATTTTTGTTGATAGATTAAGATTTCATAATTTGTTAAGTCAACAAATTCAAAATTAATTAAACTTACATTTCTTAAAATAGTTTTTATTTTATTTCCTAAAAACCTTAGGTATCCGCCACTGGGGAACTTCACCCTATGCGTGACATCATTTGTCAGACGAAAACGATTGACAGCTCTGCGACGCTTTTAAGCCATTGCGCATGCGTCAAATGCTAGTCAACTAGTCAACCCTTAGATTATATAACTATTAGATGGAGGCATACGACCCCCAGACGATCACTAATAATCTGACATAGGTGGCCATATGGCCACCCATTATCCGTTAAAATGTAATAGAACTTCATTTAAAACTTTGAGACTTCGGTCTTCGGTCATAGACATTTTAATAATTATTCGTATAAAGATTGTGACATATTAACATAGTAACGTTATAACTTTATCGATACTTAAATTTTACAGACTGGCTTCCGTACACCGCGGGTCTTACTTATCGCATAAAAAGGTTGTTTATTGTGATGTATAAGCTATACTACAATATTTCAATAAAAATATTGTTTCACGATAGAGTATCCTCAATTTTTTTTTCGTTTATAAATGTTTTTTTGTAAAACCATCTGCCGCAAACAACTACTAAGCCATGCTATTTTGTCATGATGTTTTCCTTCAACATAGCAAGCCAAGCTTCTAGTAGCCAGAGATACATGCAGTAAATTTGAAAACCGATGCGTTAAAATGATATTTTCACAGACTTTGTCACTGCTCGGAGTGGTTACCGGTGTTACAATAAATATCGTTTGCTTTATTCATGTTAAAATGTTAAGTAAAATAAAAAAAGCATTTCAGTGCACGTGTGAGATTTGGTCGTGGAAGAAATAATCTAACGGTTTATTTTTTTATTGCTAGTCAAATTAACTATACTGTACCTGGAGGCAAGCAGACATTGAACCGATGATGATACTGAACTTCAGGTCTGCTTGACTCCGCTAAGAACCACAATTTGTTTATTTGCTCCTGTAGTTGCTTACATAAATGCAGATCTATTTTTTGAACGGATGTATGTCATCAATAACATTATTATGACTCTTTCCTACGTTCAAATTATTTTGTTGATATTTATATATATGATATATATTCCTTAATTTACTTGATTGAGGAATTATCATCATTCTTTCGATGTTTATTCTGAGTAAACCAGATCTGATGATTTATTTCAAATTTTAACGATATTCTAACTTATCAAATTATAATGTAATGTTCAGTACATCCGTGAACATGGCGCTTGCAACAGTGCCGAAATATCGGTTACTCCAAACAAAGGTACGTAGTATATATCCCGAAAGACAATAAAATTTAAAACAAGTTTAAATGACCACGAAAGTTTAAATTCCTATATTATCAAATTTAGTGTGAACCGACGAAAATTCGAAACGTCTTTTGTATATATTATAATAGCTTACTCTAACACTAGAAATAATTCATAAGTCAAAGTAAATATATTGGATATAACTGCTGTTTTTATGCGGTTTCTATGTATATTCCTTATTCTCAGGAGCTGTCTGACACATTATGTTACGCGTAAAACTCTCTTTCACTCTACCTTAAATATTTACAATCTTCAACAGCCGGCAACCCTTATTTGCGGCTGGATTTAATTAGGCAACCATATATCATCAGAATCAGAAAAAAAAATAGCTTTCATTCGATATATAAATCATAAATAAAAGTTATGAACGTAAAAATGTATCGAAATCATATCTGGTTATACCTGGCTGCGAGAAGGTGCGGCCAGGTAAACAATGGCAACCGTGGTTTTTCAGAATCTTTATATGTATAGCCGTGATGTAGACGATATTTTACTTATAAAACGAATTAACGAAAGTATCTTCCAAAAATTAATTAACAATCACTTAATTAAACATACTTGCGGCCAAATTTTAATAGGCAACCTAGTAGATATGTATTCTCCTAATCATAAATATACTTAAACATTTGGTTTGAAGCAAAAACTCGATGAGTGCACTAATTTGTCGTGGGATCTCGTACTATGTGGAAAAGTTGATATTCTGTCATATCTGGTTAGACCAGTAAGCGGACCTCGGGCTCTAAGACGTGTAAGTCTTGGATGCAACCGGGATAACGCTAGGGCGATGATGATGGAGCAGAGAGATAAACGGAGTTTTAATCAAATTTAAATGGCGTCGGCGTTTTTGCCTTTTAAAAACAAGAATTTAATGACAGCTCGATACAAAATTGCCCATTTTCACAAAAAAAAACTCACAAGGACTCAATCGTATTGCTGGCAAACAGCAACTTCTGGTATAAAATAGCTGAAATGTTGGAGGGTAACTGCCACAAGAAGTACAATTACATCCACAACACTTTTTTTGACGAGTGCTGCTTCCTTCAGGTTTAGATCGGAAACTTTTCAGACCACCCTAGTATGTTTACACATCAACCTGGCTTATGCTTTAACGTTTGTCACATAAATGCCCAAAGTATACCCAGCCATTATAGTGACCTGCTGGAAGCATTTTCTGGTTCAAATGCACATGCCGTCCTGGTTTCAGAGAGTTGGTTAAAACCAGTTCTTCCTTCTACATCATACTCCTTACCTGGTTACATTCTTATACGAAATGACCGAGTCGGCAGGAGAGGCGGTGGTGTAGCTATCTATCTCCGCAGCACCTTCCCCTTTAAAATTCTTTCTTCATCTTCTGCCTCTTCTTCACCTGCGGAGTTCTTATTTCTGGAGGTAAACGTCAAGGGCTCTAAAGCTATTCTTGGCGTCGTGTATTGTCCTCGTACTGTTGACTATTTCTCCAGTCTCGAGTCGATTCTGGAATCTTTAGGGTCCGAGTATACTCATCACATCATCATGGGCGACTTTAATACCGATCTCCTTTCCAGTCAATCCAGTCGTTCCTGTAGGTTACTTGACATCGTCCAGTCAGCCAGCCTTCAAGTTTTACCACTGCATGCTACTCACCACAACAGCAACGGTGAGGATACCTGGCTGGACTTAATAGTAACCTCTGATCCTTCCAAAGTCACATCCCATGGCCAACTTTCCGCTCCTGGTTTTTCCCGCCATGACCTCATTTTCCTCTCCTACCGCCTGAAACCTAATAAAGCCCCACCTAAAGTTCTGCGCATGCGTTGTTTTAGTCGAATGGATGTAAACAAACTAAATAAGGATGCTGCCAAGTTAAACTGGAATAAAATGATGTCTGCCTCTACGGTGGACGAAAAGGTTAGTATATTTAATGACACAATCAGTAATCTATACGATGTTCATGCCCCAGTAAGACGAGTGAAGCTGAAACGTCCTCCTGCACCTTGGATTACTACAGGTGTACGGATGGCGATGCGTCGTAGAGACCGAGCTTTTAGGCGGTATAAAAAGGACCGTTGTGATGAGAACTGGGAGCTTTTTAGATCTGCAAGAAATCGGTGTAATCAGACGGTACGTAACGCCAAACGCCGACATATTCTCGATAACATAAATTTTTCATCACCTGCTAATACCTGGCGGTTCCTTAGAACACTAGGCATTGGCAAACAGCAGCACTTCGACAATTGTGGGACTCTTGATCTGGATGATATCAACCGATATTTCACCTCTTCCGTTTCGCTGGATCACCAGATCACGAGTCTCACACTTAGTTACTTAGCGGGCTTGCCTCAACCCAATGTTGAATTATTCCAGTTTTCTCCAGAGTCTTTAGGCGAGATCAAAAGGTCAATCCTCTCCATCACTTCCAATGCTGTGGGGTGTGACAACATCAGCCGTCGTATGATAACGACAATCTTAGACCACCTCCTGCCTGCAATATCCCATATCATTAACTTTTCCCTTACTTCCGGTACCTTCCCCTCCCTATGGCGTAAAGCCTACATAATTCCCCTGCCCAAAACTCAAAACCCTTCTATTCCTAACCACTTCCGTCCGATTTCTATCCTACCTTTTCTGTCCAAAGTGCTAGAGGCCTGTGTCCACAAACAATTGGCTCGGTTTGTTCACAATAACAGATTGTTGAGTCCTTTACAATCTGGATTCAGGCCTGGGCATAGCACTACCACCGCCCTCCTTAAAGTGACTGGCGATATTCGAGAGGCCATGGAAAACACCAAAATCACCGTACTGGTGTTGATTGATTTTTCAAACGCCTTCAATACCGTCAGTCACGATATCCTTTTATCTATCCTATCTCATCTCAGGGTCTCGGCTGGAGCTCTGGATTGGTTCTCTTCTTATCTTCGAGGGCGTCAGCAGTCTGTCCACCTCAATGATTCATCATCGGGGTGGTCTGACACTACTTCTGGTGTTCCTCAAGGCGGTATCATTTCTCCCTTGTTGTTTTCTATTTTTATAAACCTCTTGACTCAAAATCTTCAGTGTGCTTACCATTTGTATGCCGACGACTTGCAGATCTATACACATGTTAATGTGGAATGCGTAGCTGAAGCCATAGAAAAGATAAATAGCGATTTAGCAGCTATACTCACCTGGTCGGACAAGTTTGGATTAGCTGTCAATCCTAGTAAGACGCAAGCTATTATCTTAGGTAGTCAAAGGATTTTAAAGAGACTGGACTACACATCTTTTCCAGTCATTACATTTAGCGGTACTACTGTTAATCTGCATACAACAGTAAAAAATCTTGGCCTGCATATGGATAGCACGCTAAATTGGCAAACGCAAGTAAACCATGTGAGTCAGAAAGTCACTGGTACTCTACGCGCTCTCTACCGCCTAAAAAACTTTCTCCCGCCCGAGACTAAAACAATGCTTGTGCAAACTTTAATTTTCCCTCTAATCGACTATGGTGATGTATGTTACTTTGACCTGAATGCAGATCTCCTAACCAAACTTGACCGTCTTCTAAATAACTGCATTCGATTCATTTTCAATCTTCGCAAGTTTGACCATGTGTCCACTTATCGTTCTCAATTGAATTGGCTTCCCATTCGTCAACGCCGTAGCTTGCGTGCTCTCACAACTCTCTATAGTATTCTTACGTCTCCTACTCCCCCTGAGTATTTAACGCCCCTCTTCCAGTGCCTAGGGTCTAACCATGCTCGTAACCCTCGCTCTTCTAATAACCTGCTTCTCATGGTTCCCACTCACAGCTCTAATTTTCTTCACTCTTCTTTTACTGTACAATCAATCCTTCTCTGGAATGCCCTTCCTCTTGAGATCAGGATGGCCAGGACCAAGTGCACATTTAAGTTCAAAGTTAAGGAACTCTTGTTGGCCGATACAGCCGGTGTATCATAATTCATTTATATTTCATTTTGTCTTTTAATGTGTATATATATGTTCATATTTATATATATATTATATGTAGATGTACTAGTATGTAGTAATAATATGTATTATTTGAAATTATGGTTTTATATATTATATATTGCTTATATATCTTTTTACTCATCGCATGTATGTATCTTATATGTATATATATCATGTCTATTATATATATATATATACTCTATATAGCTATGTTAGTTCAAACTCAAGGTTCTTTTCATTATAGGTATTTATATAGCGCCTACTTCTTTTTTCTCTGCACCATTCAAAGGTAGACTGGGAGATAATGCCCATGGCATTAAGTCCGCCTGTATACGCTGCGTATATAAAGTTTTTAAATAAATAAAAATAAATGTTTAATGCAAATGAAAGATATTTTTGTTTTAGTTGATTTTAGAAGATTTATAATAAGTAATTTATTAAATTTTACCATAATTCATCATACCTAATTCGGTTAATTTGATATTATAATTTAACGTTTATTTTTTATGTATACAATGTTACTACTTCCAGGTTTTTTATTTCATGTGAGATCAATAATCAGTGATAAAATTTCACAAAAAGCTTTCAATAAGAATGCCTAACTTTCGTGTTTAAATATTTCTCTAGGTTCAAAACTCAATAAGTGTACTTAGTTGACCCAAATTCATGTATTCACATTCATCTAATGTGTGGGAAAATTGAAGAACTACAATATAGAATTAGCTAACTACGGTATGTTTGCAATATCTTGGTGTGGCAAAATTGGGTAACTTGGTTTTTTAGTTTCATAATTTTTTTGGTTCATGATAAAAGTTAGTTTTATCAAGCGTAGAATCGACAGCAAACCTGCTTAAAGCATATAAAGTCGCCGACGGTAAAATTGTTCTCCATTTCTTAGTGATGTAAAAAAATGTGTCAAAAAAACAGTAAATCGCGATTATCTCGAAACTTGAAATTTTGAGTTATTCAGTTCTTCCATTATACCCACGATATATACACACATTTAAAATGTTTAACAACCGAGTAGAGATTTACTAGTCACTCAAATCATTTTGAGAAGCGAAAATGTGAAATCGATAAAGAAGAAGTGATAATCGATTTAATATTATGATTTCTTTACTGGCAATTTCTGATCTATTACATGTTGGCTATTTAGACGTTAACACATCTTTTAAACCTATTTAATGAATAAGTTTCTCGGCACACTTCAAGTAATGCCTATAAATTAAGTTATAATAAAAAGGATTATTCAACTACTAATTGAAACTATATTGTACTGTTCATGAGTTCCAAACTGGGCCAGAAATGGGCATTGTTCTTTGCAAATAGCCTATTGGAGAGACTAAAAGTTAGATGCTACGCAGAGGCAAAACTTTGGCATAAACAATTTATTTTCTAATTTAAGTGCGTATTCAATTGTAAAATATGTGAAAATTGCCTAATCCGCAGTTAGCCAGCGTGGTGGACTATGACCTAACCATTCTTATAGTGAGAAGTGGCCTATGCCCAGCAGGAGGACAGTTTATATTCAGGGCGAGTTTATATTGATGATAATGAAGACTAATTGGGCTGTTTGTAGATAACAGAGAAACAAACCGATCAAGTTTGAGTTGAACCACGCACGATGTCAGGTTTCCTAGTCACCATTAGCAGGACTCAACCGCCATATTTGTCGCTTGCATCGATACCTTTAAGTTAGTTGAGAAGCACTCATCGTTAATAAGTAAAAGTAAGCAGAATTTACCTTACCCTTGTGGTTTTGTAAATTTTGATTTGAAAGTGCTCGTATTCCCTTCGGGAGGTAATTCTAGGGCCAAAATGGAGTATTTTTACCCCCTTCATATGGGGGTCCAAAATGCAGCATTTTGGAATAAAACGGTTTTTAAGATTTTTTGAGACAATTCAATAACATTTAACAACAACAATTTAATATGCATTTAACTAACAAAAGACATTCATTTACGCTGAGGATTCGAACCCAAGACCCTAAGTTTTGCTAGGTTGGTCTCCCTACTAGTAAATCACTGCTGATTGCAGAGCTTAAGAATAAATACAGGAAAAAATGTTCTGGCGAGTGAGTCATCCAGAAGCACTTTTTTTTAACAAAAGTGGCTATTACTCGAAATTTGCACCAATTGTGTAAGACTATTATACCTTTTTGGATAGCAGGTAATACCAGGAAGTTATTCCAATACTTTACATAACATGCCACGTATTATTTTTTTTCAAATAATTGCATTTTTGTGGCGTAATTTTATTTTATGCGAACATTTTTTGTGTGTTTATTGGCTCTATTTTCAAATTCCACGTTGAGCTAGTAGGTTTATTTCAATTTAAAAGGTGGGCCATTTAATTGTCCATTAAATAAGACCCAATTTGCCACCAAGAATAGTCAAAATATTTTTTTACAAGATGTTTATAACAAAAATTTGGAATTGTCTCAAAAAATCTTAAAAACCGTTTTATTCCAAAATGGTGCATTTTGGACCCCCATATGTAGGGGGTAAAAATACTCCATCTTAGCCCTAAAATCACCTCCCGAAGGGAATACGAGCAATTACAAATCACCCTGTATAGGTATACAAGGCTGATGACGATGAGGCAGAATTTACTATTGATATCGCGTATGATTGATCAGATAATTATATGCTGTTGGTAACAATGAAAAACAAAATCCACGCAATGTAGGTAGGTATCCTTAATAACTATGTAATAATACTTAAATGTGTTTTTTTTGTTCGTGCTGTTAGGAAGAGGGTGTTATTTAAAATATAATATTTTTCAAAACTAAGTCTAAATATAGACCATTCTTCTTTATAGCGTATCGCTGGCAAACACTTATATTTTTGAGGCCCAGAAATTAGCCACGCTGACTGCATGGTCGGAGGCAGTCATAAGTTCCTCCTGCGTGCAAGTTTCCGGGCACGCAGGGCACGATGTAAGATGGGACATCGTTTGTCTTGCTCCGCACGAACATGCCAAATGGGTACCGTCCGAGAGTCCCCATCTAAACATGTTTTCTTTGCATCGGCCGACCTGGGTTCGGAGTCTATTCAACGACTTCCAGACAGACCATGGCAAGCCATGCTTAAGTGGAGGACTCTCGGCAGGCGACACGAAAGGAGATGGTAGGAGGGTCTTTTCACGCCATAGGTCGCACCTCGCCTTTGATGGCTGCAAATATTTATGAATATTAAGGATACCCTACAACCCAATTTGATTAGCTGAACAGTAAGCAATACAATTTTTTTGGTAATGACTTGTTTTTTTTACTGTAATCATGAATTGAATTATCTTTTATGTATTAGTTGATACTTTGAATCTAATCCATTCAAACTAGAAAATTCCACCAAGAATATAATTTTATTTTCCACCGATAATAATGCTAATTGCAAAAGCAGTCTAAGTCGCTTGTATATTCAAGTATTGTGGCTAATAAAACACCTCACGAAGTCAGCTCAGTAAATTTCACCGTAAAACGATCTAAGGGCGTTGATAACGCGACACAAACCCGTCACGCGATGACAAGGCCGCAAAATTATCAGCCTTCATAAGTCATCGATGGATATACTTAGAGTATTCATGTTGTGATAAAAACAAAACAAATAGTAATATTCTTCAAAAGATATTATTGTTTTAGTATCGACGTTGCTATCCATTTGTTCCTTCCGCCACTAGGTGGTCCCGCAAATTCCAATAATGCCGACAGCACCACTCGTAGTTCCGAATATAGCGTCTCAGCTGCAAATATTGTTCGTACCACACTTAGACGACCCAAGCAAAAATGGTTTTTGACTAAATTGATTTTCACAAAGCAAATAACGTTGCTGTGACCTCATTCAAGTTTCGTATTTATGAATATGTTTATAGAACGGTGAATTAAAAATCGTAAGAAGTCAGTCGACGCTATTAAGAAGCTCTTCATCAATTTTATTTACCCTAAATTTGTGGTTGTAGGAAACTGCCGCCAGGCATGCGACAATAAAGCTGACTGGCTGGTGACACCGCGACAATGAAGGACAATACCGATAGCTACGCCTAATAGAAATAAATGAAACTAAATTAGATAATGTTTTGACACGTTTGACCGGCTAAATTTGGCCATATTTTTACAATTCAATTTAATTGTAAATATGTCTATGTGTTATATAGCTACCTCGAGTTTGTAAAAGTTTATGCGCTTTGAAACTACTTTTATATTATTTAAGCTCAAATTAATCGATCCTGCCGCCCATAACCTTTAACGGAACCACCGTCGATTTATGTCCTGCTGTCAAAAACCTTGGGCTTCACATAGACACCACGCTGAATTGGCAAGTCCAGGTAACTCAGTTGAGTCGAAAGGTCACCAGTGCTCTGCACGCTCTCTACCGTCTAAGGAACATACTACCACACAAAGAAAATGCTTGTGCAGACCTTAATCTTCCCCCTCATTGACTATGGTGATGTATGTTACTTTGACCTGAATGCAGACCTCCTTGATAAACTTGACCGTCTTCTAAATAACTGCATTCGATTCATTTTCAATCTTCGCAAGTATGACCATGTGTCTACTTATCGTTCCCAACTAAAGTGGCTTCCCATACGTCAGCGCCGTAGTTTGCGTGCTCTCACTACCCTCTATACTATTCTTACATCTTCAACCTCTCCCCAGTATTTATCTTCCTACTTCCAATACTTATATTCCAACCATGAACGAAACCTCCGTTCATCTCATAATCTTCTCCTCACGGTACCTCCTCACAACTCTAACTTTCTTCATTCCTCTTTTACTATTCAATCTATCCTTCTCTGGAATGCCCTCCTTCTTGAAATCAGGATGGCCAAGACGAAGAACACTTTCAAGTCAAGGTGAAGGAGCTCCTATTGGCTGAGTCAGCGATTGTATCTTAAGTCGTTTAAGTTCAATGTGGTTTAATATGTATGTATGTGTTTATATATTTATAGTATATATATTATATATGCCTTTGTGTATTTATGTAGTTTTATAATATATCTATATCATGTATGTTTATATTATACTAGAGGAAGCCTGCATTTTTTTTTAATTTACCAGTTTTGGCCGATCCCGTGGGAATTTCGAGAAATCCCTTCTTAGTGCACCCCTCCGGTCCTCAAGGAACATACATGCCAAATTTCAGCTTCTTGCGCCTAATAGTTTCGGCTGTAGCGTGTCTGTCAGTCAGTCAGTAACGCAAGGATTTTATATATTAAGATTATGTACCTAACGTATTTATTTTAATGTATCATTTAGATCTATAATATACTTAGTTATAATTTATATTAGTTCAAATTAGTTTTCATTATGTTACACCTACTTCTTTTCTCTCTGCACCACTCTAAGGTTGACTGGGAGATAATGCCCATGGCATTAAGTCCGCCTTTATACTATTGTGTATATAAAGTTTTAATAAATAAATAATTTTATAACAATTTATATGTTTATAATTGACAATTATTATGTAAAAATTAAATCTACACAGAAAGCAGGAGGCAAACGAGAAGGGGCAACTTTATAATGCTGATTTTGATGGAGAGTCTTTAAATGAGGTTAATGTAACTTGAGGTTAATGTAAATATATTTTGTAAACACAACCCTTTGAGAAAGGCTTTCTCCAATTCCTTTTAAAGAGAATCGTCCCAATTAGGTGCAGAGTTTTTCCTCGTGTAATTGTTGAGAAACTTGCGCTACAATGGTACATTGGTTGGAATCTTAACAAAACGTTCACCTCGTTGGCCCATTCTTATGGTAATTCGACCTCACTGTCACGTGACCTTCTGTCCACACCCCGATAATATGCAAATAAGTCCCCTCTATAAAGTGTCCTGAAAACGCTTCCTCATTAAATCCATTTTAGATTCAGATGAATTCAAAAACTGGATAATTTACAAAGGTTTATTATTAACTTCTTTCATCATCCTAACCAATCATAACACCGGCGCTGAAGTGTTAAACATACATTAGGTACATAAGTTAAATTATGTCATTTGCGGTATAATATCAAATTCATAGATACCCATATTTTGGGCAAAAAACTTGGTTTAATGGGTAAAACTTCAAGGGCCATTAGTGTAAAGCCTTGCGTCATTCTCCCCGTACAAACTCAGGCTTTTTACTGCAATAAACTTTCTGACAAGCCATTTGTGGCCGGAAAATGTTCGCTGAAATTAATCACATGACCCACAACAGGCCTTGTTTACTCCTACACCCGTGACTCTAGATAACTTCTTTATTTCACTTGTGAATAAATGGCTTTCGGTGTTACTCGCCAGTGTTCAAGTATATTCCGCTAATGGATGTTCCATTCTCTGTAGTTTTCAAGTTGTCGTCGCCTTATCCAAAGCAATTTAAACGTACTAATTAAGATTCTCAAATTGAAGTTTCCATTGTTCATTGTAGCTGAATCTCACAGAGTTAATTCAGCAAGACGTAAAATTAGTCGAATCAAAGCAACTCGTGTCAAGCACACAACGTTTCATCAGCATGGCAATCTGATAGACTTAAATTCAAAATTGCGCTGCTGTGATATTTTGTCTGCATTTCTAAAGTCACGTATTTAATCCAACTTCATCGTCGAGATGCAAGATTGTACAGATGATCACATATAAAACAAAGTGAGTTGAGGAAATGAAACGAGCGCAAATAAAAGTCCGACATCGTAGAGGGTGTTATGTTATTTGAATTCAAACACCTAGCAGCGTTCCTCCGATCTTTATTCTTTAGTTTACAATGTGAAAGGAATGTCTGAGGGAGCTTCAAGAGATCACTTAATTTAATCAGTTAAATTAATACAAAGTAGCGGTGGGGTCCTACATCTGACATTATTCTTACAAATTGGTAAAGAAGGCTGAAGTCAGGCACCCAAATCAAATAAACCGAATTAGGTCATCGCTTTACGGCGAGTGGAAGTGGCGGGTTATCTCGGAGGAAGCAATTCTCGTGGTCGTAGATTGAATGCAAAATTGGATGAGATCCCACAGTTTTTACTGTATGGATCCCGGGAATTGTTACGTACCAACTTCCCCGCGTTTTATTTTGTCGAGGGCACACATTGTTTGAATGGTTTGATTGAATGTGACAATAGTTATTGTAACTGACGCGTCGGCCGCTTTCGGGTTTCTTATTCAACCGTTATCTCAAGAGATAAATTTATTTTCTTCATATTGGATGTTAGACCGCTTTTTTGGATTTCTAGTTAAAAATTCTGAGAATAGAAATATATCAGTAAGGATTACTGGTAGACTAATGAAATATTCAACAGATCGATCTGATTTATCTCTGTGGGCTCTTTGTGCTGTAAGAAAATCAATTTCATAACTAAAGAGATTTTTTTCAGTATAGCAAAATTCACCGAAATTCACTGTCAATATTTCGCACGATACGAGAACAGTACAATACCACTAGAAAAATTTTATTTTGAACATTTTGTTTCGGTCGTAGTGGGAAAGTTGCATTCTTGTACGGCAGTAAATGGAACTTGAAAACCGCTGTTCTATTTGGAAAGTTTACGAAAAATATTTATACATTCGTGTGACAAAAGAGAGCGCACAGTGCTCGAAAGCTCCTGTGAGCTTATATCGCTAACAGAGTCAATCACGTAGTCGGTACAGGCATGCCAAGAGCTCAATTGGCCCCGCACTTACTATAGGCCAATCGCAATGTTGCCTTGCATGCATACTTCTACCGAAATCTATTCTCTGTAGGGCTACGCACGTTTGGATGATATCATCAATATTTTTGTAATTATATCGATGTAACAAACATTTGGCAACGAAGTTATGAATAACGGCAAATTATTTGCTTAAAATTGTAAACTTAGTTACATTTTGTCGATATACGTTTTAAATACCTATTCAAATTGTCTCAATATTGCGTCGTAATTGAGTCAAGATAAAAAATGTTAAATAATTTGATTTGATTTGATAAACGAACAATAACGGACTATTTTGCTAAGGATACCAACCTTAGTCAAAGTAGTTTTTCAGTAGCAAAATAGACAAACTAAAGTGTAATAGTCAAACTAATCTGACGATTGGCAAGGACATAGCCATATTATGCAGAGATGTGCTAAGTATAGAACTTCATTAGTGCGTAACCTTCATACGAGGCACACACCTGCACACTTTTTTTAAAAACGTGTAAAATTGCATACTTTGTACACGTCAACAAAAATGTGAACGTGCACTACGATATTGGAATTTGACTAAAAGCTTTCATTTCTGTTTACACAAGGTTTGTGATTTTTTTATTCCATTCATGTTGCATGTGTTAGTGCAGACATTGGAAACAAGTTTCAGAAAGCGCAATTCTTGTACGGTAACGTAACAAAAGAGAGTACGTACAAAGGCTTGAGCCGTTTTGCGCTATGCCGTCACTTGCCGCCTACAGTTATGTCACCAGCCCGCGCCCGCGCTGTGACAACTTTGACAAAATGTCTACCAGACGCTGCAGCTTAAACCTTTTGCTATTATTTTTAAAAGTGTTTTCATGAGACTCTTGTATTGCGCGTATGTAGCTACAATTACACTGTCTAATGTAGGAAATATGAAGTTTTTGTTTTGTGAATAAAATAATATATCTACTATTTTACTCATTGCCTGTATACAAAATACATGGCTATTTTATAAACAAATATTAAATTGTTCGTTATTTCCGTTATAGCTCCATAAATTTTCTAATTCCTTTCATTAACCTAGTATTCAGTGGTAATTACCGTCGGAGCATGTTTGATATTTTACATAATAAATCTAAATTAATCTTAAAAAGTTTGATAAAACAAATCTTATCATTTTGTGTCAAATGTTTTAAGTACTTTATTAACTATTTAAAAGAAATATTTGTTTGAGTCCACAAAATGCTGCAAATTCAACATGCTTTAGACGTTAAAATATAAACTAAGAATGCAAATATGTACATAATACTTATTAAAAAATCATTTACGCAGCTGTATCACCATATGGCACACGGCAAATAAAAAGCTTCAACTATTAATTTTTGTTGAGTGACATTCTATTCGAAACTCTGCCCTCGAAAGAATTTTCAACGTTGGAGTTGGCGGCTATTATTTGCTCAGTTTATTTTTCTC
Source organism: Euclidia mi (assembly GCA_944739405.2). Classification (NCBI taxonomy): domain Eukaryota; kingdom Metazoa; phylum Arthropoda; class Insecta; order Lepidoptera; family Erebidae; genus Euclidia; species Euclidia mi. The sequence continues at coordinate 56,249,205 of OX123186.2, read as the reverse complement.
CAAGTATGAGGGCCCTAGAGTTGAACGCACAGTCTGTGCTCAAGTGAGCCGCGTCGCTGCGCAGCCCAGCATCAAAGCTAATATAAACTGTATGTGACGGACTGTATTCTTTGAACCATAACGCCGCCAATAACTGCACAATGCACAGCCTTGCTCTACGTAAAACGATTTCAGATATATCTAACAGCAGTTCGTGAAGGGGCCTTCACGTTATTATGGAGTTTAAAGGCACTCTGCAGCTGATGAAATATTAATGTAAGTAATAGAACATTTTGCGACTTACCTATTTTATAATTCCAAAGGTTTTTTCGGGGATGCGCAGCTATTTTTTCATAAAAACATCATGATGCATGACCGCCATAAGTTTGCTCAGAAAAGAGCGGAGAGAGCTGGATCCATGTAATTAGACGCTACGAAGATTTATGTTACGAAAAATCCCAAATTATTTTAATTTTTTGGCTGCGACACGTGTTCCTCCTTAGAATACTTTTTCGCTGAAATGTATTACTTTAATAAGCTCGAAATGTCTGATGTTATACGAATTAATTTTGTCGAATTATTAGATTTTATACCGACGCTAAATCTGAGGGCAGTAATTTGAATGTAATGATTATATACTTGTTTAAAATACTACGTAACACGATTTAAATTTAAACTGGAAGCTTAAGCTTATAGATCAACGATGCGGTTTACATACTCAAGATGACTCCTGATACAAATACGGACGTATTATCTCATCCAATTTTGTTAAGCGAGGGAAAAAGGTAAGAACATGTATATGAACTTGGTGTTTATTCGGGTCCGCTTTCTTTCCATCGTCCTTTGGTGGCTCGGTTCATGTATCACTGCAGACGTCAGCCTGGGGTTAATTGTCTACGTGCGTTTTTATCTGAATTCGTCACGTTCGCCCGTTCACATCCCTATACGAGAAGCAGTTTAGCCTCATACTAAACATTTTCGGAATCGAGAATTGGAGGTTCCATATTCGCAAGTACTTGTAGCTTTAATTTTATCCTTTAGGCCTCGAATACCACTCTCCCGTCCCGTCTCACTTCCCTTCCTTTATTTAACACATTCTCATACGTTTGTTTCGTTTATAATTGTGTATATGTAGTTTATATAGTGCGTGGAATCGTTGCTTTCCTACGTATATTCTGTTTGGTATATTATGAAAAGATAAACAAGTATCTATTGCGACTACACTACACTATTTACCCGCGTAACAAAATAACAAATGTTGTTGGTAGGAAGAATGTGTGCCTAGCGTCATTTGTACGGATATTAAACTCTATGTTTGTTCTGGGACATTAATTAGTTTGTGCAACAGAACGCCACTATAGAGTTTCTTTGTATAGTTACGACTATTACTGTCGCTGTAGTTCTTTTTCTTAATGAGGTAGTTAGAACTAAGAATATTCATTCATTATCCTTATGATAGTTCATGTGTGACCACGGCTATAGAGGGTTTCTTACCTGTATGTCCCAATGTTGACGTTTCGAACAATTCGTGTTCAGAAACAAATGTCACAATAGACCTTTGTTCACGCTCCGAGGGTTGATCTATACTCAAAACAATTATTTGCATAGTTTGCAGTTCCGTCCAAAATCTGGCACATGTGTGTTACATTTTCGACACTGTATTGAAACCTAGTGTTCAATTGTGAAGGCTAAGCGTTGTTTTATTTAGGTAATTTTTTAATCCCATGTGAATCCCACGGAGAACAAACCGTCATTGTTAGAAAACTGAAAAGAAATACAACAACACATAACAATATTTTTCACCAACGAAAACAAAACATTTTTTAAACTGGAATTTTTAAGTGGCAAAACTGATCAAATACTGCTTGTCTCAGGCGACTGATTTTGTTGCACAAAAGCAAGCGTTTTGGTGCAAATATTTGTAGGAATTAACGCCTTAGGGAGGGAACTCGCCGTAAGAAAATCCCATATGCATTCTTAAAGCAATGTAAAATATACTAATAAATTTGCCTGCTCAAAGGTTTAAAGTAGAAGCTCAAAGTATTTTAACACTATGTCGACGGCTCGTTTGTGTTAGGAAACCAATCTCGTTGATATATCCATTAGCCAAATAGAGAACCGGGTACCTACGCCGCCCTTAACAAAAGGTAAGTATTCTAGTATTAAGAAACAAAAATTATTTTGCTTTCATTTCTACGTTCACGTAGTTCACTAACCCATCGTTTTACTTACAAATACAATATGTTAAAAGGAGGAAATAATGATTCCAAATTATCGACTAAAATACTTTTGATGTGGGTAATCTGTGACTTAACTATTATACTGGCAATTATGATGATTATGATTTTCTGGTTATGTACTTGTTATTTGTAAAGATCAGAATAAACTCACACGTAAATCGGATTTATTTAGGAATGTCTGAAACGGTTTATTTTGTTATGTTAATCGTCATCATATCAGCCAAACGACGTCCACTGCTGGACATAGGCCTCCCCCAAGGTTCTCCACACAAACCGGTCTTGAGCCGCCCGCATCCAACCGCCTCCCGCGATCTTGACGAGATCGTCGGTCCACCTTGCGGGGGGCCTACCTCTGCTGCGTGGTCCGGTACGTGGCCGCCACTCCAGAACATTTCTGCCCCAACGGCCATCGGTTCTTCGAGCTATGTGCCCTGCCCACTGCCACTTCAGCTTGGCTATCCGGAGAGCTATGTCGGCGACTTTGGTTCTACTGCGGATCTCCTCATTTCTGATTCGATCTCGCAGGGAAGCTCCAAGCAGAGCTCTCTCCATCGCCCTCTGAGTGACCTTGAGCCTTCTGATAAGGCCCATAGTGAGCGACCACGTCTCTGATCCGTAAGTCAGCAATGGCAACACACACTGGTCAAAGACTTTCGTCTTGAGACACTGCGGGATATCGGACGAGAAGATATGTCGTAGCTTCCAGAACGCTGCCCAACCGAGTTGGATTCGACGATTGACCTCCTTCTCAAGTTGGACCTACCTAATTGGACTACTTGTCCCAGGTAGATATACTTGTCGACAACTTTGAGCGTAGAGTTCCCAACCTGAATAGGAGCAGGTACAACATGGACGTTCTACATGATTTTCGTCTTGTCCATGTTCATCTTAAGACCTACTTGTTGGGAGACTCTACAGAGGCCATCGAGCATTGTGCCTAGGTCCTCCATGGTCTCAGCCATGACTACGATATCGTCTGCGAATCGAAAGTGAGTGATGTACTCGCCGTTGATGTTGATGCCGAGTCCATTCCAGTCCAGAAGCTTGAAAACATCCTCCAGCGCAGTGGTAAACAGTTTCGGGGATATGACATCCTATTCAACTCCAGCGAGGGGTGAGACAGGGGTCTCACCCCTCGCCGGAGTTGAATAGGTTTCGAACTCTGGTCCTGGAGGCGGACTGACATAGTGGCGTTTTCATACAAACACTTCAGCACTTCGATATATCGGTAGTCAATCCGGCACCGTTGGAGAGACTGTAGCACCGCCCAGGTCTCGATCAAATCGAAGGCTTTCTCATAGTCTACAAACGCCAAGCATGGGGCTGGTTATACTCCTCGGACTTTTGTACAACCTGCCGCAGCGTATGTATGTGGTCTATGGTACTATAGCCTATACGGAAACCGGCTTTTTCGGGAGGCTGGAAGTCTAGCTTGCTCTCGACACGATTCGTGATGACCCTCGAAAACAGCTTGTAGACGTGGCTCAGAAGTGTGATGGGTCTGTAGTTCTTTAAGAGGGTTTTATCCCTTTTCTTAAAGAAAAGCACCACCACATCTCTGTGCCACGCCTGTGGCGTTTTACCCTCGAAAATGACTGAATTAAATAGCTTCCGAAGGGCTTCTCTAGCGGGTGCACCGCCGGCCTTCAGAAGCTCGCTCGTAATTCCATCATCACCCGGCGCCTTGTTGTTTTTGAGCTGTTTGAGAGCCACACTAATCTCGTGCATGCTGACGTCCGGGATATCTTCGGTATAGTGTGGGGTCAATCCAGCTCTAGGGTCTGACGCTGGAGTACTTGCGGGTTGTTGCGTTGTCGTGTATAGCTATCCATAGAGCCTTTCGATCTCCTCCAAGAGCTCAGGCTTGGACGATACGATTCTGCCATCTTCCGTCTTCAGCTTTGTCAGCTGACTCTGCCTAACAGACAGATCCCTCTGGAACACTTTGGATCCCTTATTCTGCTCGATCGCCTCACGAACATATTTTGTGTTGTATTGGCGGAGATCGCGAGTCAGAGACGTAGAGATCTGTCTGTTGAGGTGCCGATATTTCGGCATGTCGTCGGAGGATAGCAGAACCATCTTGCGCCTTTCCTCTAACAGCTCGAGGGTCGGACCCGAGATCTTGCTGGTTCTCTTGCTTTTCTGGGGCCTAAAAAATTTAGCCCCTGTTGTATGGACAGCATCCATGAACCCGTTACTGTACTCGTCCACATCTACGCATTCGCCCAGGCATTCGAAACGGTTCTTGAGTTCGAGCTGAAAGCTCTTGGGGTTTTGGATATAAACCGGCGCCGGTCGGAGCGTGGACTTTATCAACCTCGACCGTTCGAGGCTTGTACAGATATTCAATGTGCCTATAGATATATCTATCCACACGAATGGTAAGCCATTCGTGTGGATAGATATATCTATAGATTTATTTATAAAAACCCTATTGCGGAACATAAAATAACATACCAGAAAGCCAAACATTATTTATATAGAAACTATCATGCTGTTATAATATTTTGTATTATAAATGAGCCGTTAGCAAAATGTGCTCATAAAGCAAATGTTTACTTTGCTATTTTATCGATCACTGCAACTTGAGCATACAACGATACCTGGATTTAATTAATCCAGTTAGCAAACATAAAATGTTTGACGGAAATTCAAAACGATTTCCTCTACTCGCACGAATACAACCCTACTAAATAACGTGAGAATTCTAGTGAAATGTAAGAAACGGTAAATATGACATATTCTGTCCACACCTGCTATTTATGTTCATCTCGGAATGTGCAGTCCTCTACTGCCGTTTTATGGAAAAATAAACCACGGGTCTTGTTTCAACATATACACCACTATTTTTTAATTAGTACAAAAAAATTAACGGGGTACTAAGCTTGTATCTTTAACTGATCATAATCATATTGTTAAAAAATAAAACCACTAAGTCCCAAAACTGTCTCAAAACTGTCCACAAAAATACGTAATAATTGGTTAATGCATAACTAAGACTATGACCGACCCGTGTACTATAAGTTGTAATAGTAGCAACCTACTCCATTGATAAATTCCCCCCTGTCCCTCTGCGCCCGCGCCGCGTCCGATGTGACAAACAGTGCTAAATTGCTAGCGGAACAGAGCGTATCAATTTTTCCGTCGCAACAGTTAATTGTTTGTTTACGTTTGCCCGACGCAATGGCATAACAGTTCACATCACGGGAGTATGTAGCTATGCTTCGTGAGTACTTTTTGAGTGGAGGAATCGCAAGTGCAGCTGTGTACGTGTGTACCCATGGACTTTTTTTGTGAGTGTACAAAAGTGAGCCGGCTAGTAACGAACAATTAAAACAGCGCATATTGGACGCTTTTGACGAAGTGAAAAGATTGTGATCTGTGTCGACAATGGTGGTGGACATTTCGAAGGACAATGGAATTACTTGTAAGTTCAGTAAATAATACCTACTTAAGTAAATAATAATTTGAGGCGGGCGGCTCAAAATCGGTCTGTGTGGAGAACCTTGAGGGAGGCCTATGTCCAGCAGTGGTCGTCTCTACGCTGACATGATGATAATAAAATAATATTTGTAAATAGCAGATGATTCTAACTTCATAAATACGTCAAAATTACTCTTTTCTTTTATTACATAATACCTTCTTTTATTTTGATATGTGTTTGCCGTCTAATTACATACCTCCGTATTTAATTACTTGTAAGACGGTAAAATAATATTGCCGGTCCTAAGCCCGGATAAACTATGAAGCAGCGGGTAGAATTTAGAAAACTTTAAAGTAAGTCTAAGGCTACCTACATTATAAGTGCAACGGAAAGAATGCGAAAGAGTAGGTCGGAAAGTAAGTACTATCAATGAAGTAGTGAATGGATTGTAAATTAGGTCTATGATTTAGGTGAGATTTTCTACAAAAAACAAATGATTATAACTTGGCTATTTATAGATATTATAAAATTCTTATTTCACATACCTATATGATAATTATGTCTTCGCTAGTATGTCCTTAAAAAAGCCTCATGATACTAGTTGAGCGAACCCAGAGGGCTATACTTAAAATTTGCCATTTCAAACCCCGGTTATATCCCACAGTCAAACTTTATAAACACTGTCAAATGCTAACAGTTCGGCAGCTGTTTATACTGGCTACTGCTATTAAGGACGCGTTTACAAAATTAGTAGGTACAAAATCGCGTCACTACAGCGACACGGCGGCAACAGTACGTACTACGTACGGTAATTTGCGGAAATGTAGTTCAACTAAATAACTTTGAGACTTAGAATTTTTTGTGATATGTATCTATGTGTGCCTGGCCTGGCTGTGCAAATTACGTACAAATAAGTTACTAAATGGACATTATAACTTTATTTTTTCCATTATGTTGATTCAGGATATATTTCGGTATTTAGATATTATTTTGTTTCTTGCGTTGAAATCTGGTAAGATTATGTGGACTGATGGTATACCATCCCATTCAAGTGTTGCGACTGGAACTCATAAAAGAGTAGACCTAGTTATGCCAGGTTGGGGCTCATTTTATTTGTTTTAGTGAGACCCTACCACTGGTACTAGTGAAGTAACCTTCCAAGGTTATTCGATGAGTCTTACTGGTACTCTTATGTGAGTAGAGCTAGGCATGCCGAGTTTGGGCTCATTTTGTTTGTACATAAAAGACCCTACCACTGGAACTTATGAAGTAACCTTCCAGGGTTATTCGATGACTCTTGCTGGTTCTTATACGTGAGTAGAGCTAGGCATGCCGAGTTTGGGCTCATTTTGTTTGTACATAAGAGCCCCAACCACTACAACTTATGAAGTAACCTTCCAGGGTTATTCAATGACTCTTGCTGGTACTCATATGTGAGTAGAGCTAGGCATGCCGAGTTTGGGCTAATTTTGTTTATACATAAGAGACCCTACCACTGAAACTTATGAAGTAAACTTCCAGGGTTATTAGATGACACTTGCTGGTACTCATATGTGAGTAGAGCTCGGCATGCCGAATTTGGGCTCATTTTGTTTGTACATGAGATACCCTACCACTGAAACTTATGAAGTAACCTTCCAGGATTATTCGATGACTTTTGCTGGTTCTTATATGTGAGTAGAGCTAGGCATGCCGAGTTTGGGCTCATTTTGTTTGTACTTAAGAGACCCAACTACTGAAACTTATGAAGTAACCTTCCAGGGTTATTCGATGACTATTGCTGGTTCTTATATGTGAGTAGAGCTCGGCATGCCGAGTTTGGGCTTATTTTGTTTGTACATAAGAGACCCAACCACTAAAACTTATGAAGTAACTTTCCAGGGTTATTCGATGACTCTTGCTGGTTCTCATATGTGAGTAGAGCTAGGCATGCCGAGTTTGGGCTCATTTTGTTTGTACATAAGTGACCCTACCACTGGAACTTATGAAGTAACCTTCCAGGGTTATTCGATGACTCTTGCTGGTACTCATATGGAAGTAAAGCTAGGCATGCCGAGTTTGGGCTCATTTTGTTTGTACAGTAACCTTCCAGGGTTATTCGATCACTCTTGCTGGTACTCATATGTGAGTAGAGCTAGGCATACCGAGTTTGGGCTCATTTTGTATGAACATCAGAGACCCTACCACTGGAACATACCTAGCTCTACTCACATATGAGTACCACTAAGAGTCTTCGAATAAACCTGACAAACCTGAAAGGTTACTTCATAAGTTCCAGTGGTAAGGTCTCTTATGTACAAGTAAACAAAATGAGCCCAAACTCGGCATGCCTAGCTCTACTCACATATGAGTACCAGCAAGAGTCATCGAATAACCCTGGAAGGTTACTTCATAAGTTCCAGTGGTAGGGTCACTTATGTACAAACAAAATGAACCCAAACTCGGCATGCCTAGCTCTACTGACATATGAGTACCAGTAAGAGTCATTGAATAACCCTGGAAGGTTACATCATAAAATGCAGTGGTAGGGTCTCTTATGTACAAACAAAATGAGCCCAAACTCGGTATGCCTAGCTCTACTCACACATGAGTACCAGCAAGAGTCATTGAATGACCATGGAAGGTTACTTCATAAGTTCCAGTGGTAGGGTCTCTTATGTACAAACAAAATGAGCCCAAACTCGGCATGCCTAGCTCTACTCACACATGAGTACCAGCAAGAGTCTTTGAATAACCCTGGAAGGTTACCTCATAAGTTCCAGTGGTAGGATCTCTTATGTACAAACAAAATGAACCCAAACTCGGCATGCCTAGCTGTACTGACATATGAGTACCAGTAAGAGTCATTGAATAACCCTGGAAGGTTACTTCATAAAATGCAGTGGTAGGGTCTCTTATGTGCAAACAAAATGAGCCCAAACTCGGCATGCCTAGCTCTACTCACACATGAGTACCAGCAAGAGTCATTGAATAACCCTGGAACGTTACTTCATAAGTTCCAGTGGTAGGGTCACTTATGTACAAACAAAATGAACCCAAACTCGGCATGCCTAGCTCTACTGACATATGAGTACCAGTAAGAGTCATTGAATAACCCTGGAAGGTTACATCATAAAATGCAGTGGTAGGGTCTCTTATGTACAAACAAAATGAGCCCAAACTCGGTATGCCTAGCTCTACTCACACATGAGTACCAGCAAGAGTCATTGAATGACCATGGAAGGTTACTTCATAAGTTCCAGTGGTAGGGTCTCTTATGTACAAACAAAATGAGCCCAAACTCGGCATGCCTAGCTCTACTCACACATGAGTACCAGCAAGAGTCATTGAATAACCCTGGAAGGTTACCTCATAAGTTCCAGTGGTAGGGTCTCTTATGTACAAACAAAATGAGCCCAAACTCGGCATGCCTAGCTCTACTCACACATGAGTACCAGCAAGAGTCATTGAATAACCCTGGAAGGTTACTTCATAAGTTCCAGTGGTAGGGTCTCTTATGTACAAACAAAATGAGCCCAAACTCGGCATGCCTAACTCTACTCACATATGAGTACCAGCAAGAGTCATCGAATAACCCTGGAAGGTTACTTCATAAGTTCCAGTGGTAGGGTCACTTATGTACAAACAAAATGAACCCAAACTCGGCATGCCTAGCTGTACTGACATATGAGTACCAGTAAGAGTCATTGAATAACCCTGGAAGGTTACATCATAAAATGCAGTGGTAGGGTCTCTTATGTACAAACAAAATGAGCCCAAACTCGGTATGCCTAGCTCTACTCACACATGAGTACCAGCAAGAGTCATTGAATGACCATGGAAGGTTACTTCATAAGTTCCAGTGGTAGGGTCTCTTATGTACAAACAAAATGAGCCCAAACTCGGCATGCCTAGCTCTACTCACACATGAGTACCAGCAAGAGTCATTGAATAACCCTGGAAGGTTACCTCATAAGTTCCAGTGGTAGGGTCTCTTATGTACAAACAAAATGAGCCCAAACTCGGCATGCCTAGCTCTACTCACACATGAGTACCAGCAAGAGTCATTGAATAACCCTGGAAGGTTACTTCATAAGTTCCAGTGGTAGGGTCTCTTATGTACAAACAAAATGAGCCCAAACTCGGCATGCCTAACTCTACTCACATATGAGTACCAGCAAGAGTCATCGAATAACCCTGGAAGGTTACTTCATAAGTTCCAGTGGTAGGGTCACTTATGTACAAACAAAATGAACCCAATCTCGGCATGCCTAGCTGTACTGACATATGAGTACCAGTAAGAGTCATGGAATAACCCTGGAAGGTTACTTCATAAAATGCAGTGGTAGGGTCTCTTAAGTACAAACAAAATGAGCCCAAACTCGGCATGCCTAGCTCTACTCACACATGAGTACCAGCAAGAGTCATTGAATAACCCTGGAAGGTTACTTCATAAGTTCCAGTGGTAGGGTCTCTTATGTACAAACAAAATAAGCCCAAACTCGGCATGCCTAGCTCTACTCACATATGAGTACCAGCACGACTCATCGAATAACCTTGGAAGGTTACTTCACTAGTACCAGTGATAGGGTCTCACCAAAACAAATAAAATGAGCCCCAACCTGGCATAACTAGGTCTACTCTTTTATGAGTTCCAGTCGCAACACTTGAACGGGATGGTATACCATCAGTCCAGATAATCTTACCAGATTTCAACGCAAGAAACAAAATAATATCTAAATACCGAAATATATCCTGACTCAACATAACGGAGAAAATACAGTAATAATGTCCATTTATACAAAAGAAATTTAGTTGTACGTAATTCGCACAGAATACGAGAAGTATCAAATTGATTTTAGCGAATATTTTGTATTCGTATATTGCTTTTATCGTCTTCGGGCTGCAGCGACAAGCGACATAGAGTCCACTCCCGACGGCGCTCAAGCGCAGACTGAGATCTCATTGCAGAATTTGGATATATAAATCAAGAAAGTGGCTAAATAAAACGAACCTTATTGCCACATATTAAGACACACGTATGCGAGCAAAATAGAAGAACAATGTAAGATGATTTTTTGCTTTTTTGAGTCAATTTACAATATTTTGAAAAAAAATAATCAAATTGTTTTTGAGTTGACTATATTTACTACCCTATTCTATCTTTGAAAATCTAAATAAATGTAAAAATAGAGAGAAAATTGTACCCAAAAATAGCAGTATATGCCTATTTTTGATTTAAGAGGCCGTTTCGAATCGATTTTACATTAATATTAATTAAATATTTTTCATTTATTTTCAAATTGATTTATAGATAAAAAAGTAATCAATTTATCGTAATCATTAGTTTTATTAGTTATTATCTAAAATTGTCGTAAAATGTACCGGAAATATGTGGTTTTTTGATACAAGCGTAAACGCGTCCTTAAGCAGCATTCCTTAACGCATTACACTCATGAATCGATTCTTCGTAACCATATAGTAGCTATATCCACCCCCCTAAAAACATCATTCAGTCATAGGTTCTTTATCTTTTTCGGTCCATACACTTACAACAAATTAAATAAAATATTAACATAACATCAGCTGATTAAGTATAATTTTAAAAAAGTACTACGGGCTTGTCTTCTCAAGCAATCGTATACAGATACGGAAACTATTCTTAATGTTCCTGTATAGCACTTCAACCGTTTTAGCTAATACATACCACTGTTTCTCAGGTGAAGCAATACGCTCACTCACACGCCCTCATCTACCCATACATCAGACATAACACTTAATTATAATCATCCAATACTTACGTATCTAGCCATCACCGCATTTACATACATGTGATAAATACCGATTCATCAACTCACACTACACCCAATCACTAGTTCTTAGTTCACCCACTTCATAATATAATTAATTACCTACATACTTTAGTTTTTTAAGTCGAACGTAAGCATGTATACCAGGCACGCTAGTTTTGTTAATAAAGCTTATTATAATTTGGAATGTTACGGAGGTGGATAACTGGTGACCACACACTGGTGTAATACAGGTGTTCCTACCTACCACAGGCACAAGCGATCCACAGTCACACCTAATGTGTATCTTGCTTTATTGTTTTGTGTATTTTGGTCGACTGTGGTGATGAAATAAACGATTTTTATTATTATTATTCCCTTTATTTATCATACTTCTCATAATTCATTTTATATTCATAAACTACATTTTTTTATTATTATTATTATTAAAAAAAGTTTTTGTACTAATAAAAAAATAGTGGTGTATAATAAATAAAACTCGAACCGTACTATTAAGTCCTGCACTAGTCTTTCCTTTTTCTATAGTATTTTCGCTGTATGATGATATGCGTGAAAGTTCTCATTTTACATGTTACGCATACTACTTTCAACTTATGAAAATTGGCTACTTTTTTGTAAATAATACGACGGTGAATTAATATCGAAATATAATTGCATGCAGCAGTAACCCGCGCCGGTCGGCGGTCAGTGGCGCTGGCAACGTGTTATAATGGAAATAGTTTTCAAACTTGAACAGGTCAGTGTTCTTTGTTTCGCTGCAAGTACCGTACAATTGGTAACAAAAGTATCTACTTTAAAAACCAAATCTGCATTCTTAACAAGGCCAGGCCTCCTTCATTCGGCCGTACCTACAGCGATAAGTGCCTACACTTTCGCGCGGCTTCCAAGCCCGCGTCCGACGCGTCGCGCAAGGGTTGTCGACTTGAAAATTTGATTTTATTTATTTTACGAGAGCAACTTGAAAATTGAATTTTTTGTTTGTTGAAATATCCCAACGATTATGGTGTCAAATTAAAGATCTAGTTCAAAAACCATTTTATCTGTTTGAATCATGTAAATCAGTCCACGCGTTTAGGAAATAACTAAGAATTAGTATAGTGAAAATGTAAACGACCAGATTTTTTGTGGCTTTTGTTCTACAAGCTCAAATAGTGGGATAGGATACTTATAGGATGATTATTTATTATTAGGTACGTGGTCAAGTAGGTAGATAGACGATGAATAAATATTATAGTAGCAGCGGCAAGTCGACAACCCTAGCGCGACAGCTAGCGCGTCACTCCGCGCCAGACAGCGACAGCGTTATATGTTAGAAAAGAGCGGGAACGGTTAGGTGAATATTGCAGTCGGCATTGAGTGCTTATGCGAGCTGAATTGCACTTTGTTGCTTAGTAGCAAGAGTCGCTATTTCAATTAATTGGTTTGACAAGTGGTGCTTCTGTACGTAAGTACTGTTTATTCTGTGACAAGGCTCTCGATTGTGGTGGTTGTTTTACGCCTCTACGTTGTGTATCTTACAGTTTATGCATAAAAATTAAACTAGTAAATGATAAAGCACAGTATATCTGTTGTGAAAATGGCTGTGGCAAAACAAAAAAAAATAAACTTTATCATTATAAAGAGGCTTGGAGTAGGTAAATAAATTGAGCAGACGGCGACGCGGCGTTCCGTTTCTTGTTCTAGAAAATTAAGAGGCCAATAAAATTCTGTTCAGTGCAACAGCGATCGTTCAATAGCGGCTATCTGCATTTTATATTTTCGACGCCATCAACGCCGGGGCACTTTATATCTTTACTTTGTATGTGCATTGGAAGGTATGGGACGGTAAGGTACGGATACGAGTATATATGGGCATTGCTTAAAGAGTAAGATCCCGGAGTCGCCAGACCTACGTCATTTTAGCAAAGCTGAAATTTTGAGGATTATTAGTATACAATTTTGTTAAGAGGTATGCCGAACCAGTAGCTTGAAAGCCGGGCCATTTCACAGGTAGTGCGAAGTAAAGGTTCCAAAAAAACATACTCACCTACGTTAAAGTAGCAAAGCTGGTATTCAAATATGTGTTTAAAAATCCTGTCTAAAATTTAAATTAATTATTGCCAGACGCCTGCCGTGGGCCATTACTTCTGCCAGACGTCTTAAAGGTTACTTAAAAATGACGTAAACTACGTCATTTTAGCAAACCTACATTTGATATATGTTACTTAAGATACTATTTTAAGACTCTTCGTACGCAGCCAGACCAATCCGAAGGGCCAGTCGTCCAGCCAGACGCCATGAAACTTTCCCTGTGAGTGCGAGCGTGCGGCCTTTATTCATACGCATGAATGCGTGTGAGTACACTACATTGTCCCAAAAGACTGTAGGAATATTATTTTGGGTATTATTACAAGTATAAAAGTGTAAAATAAATTTTTCACAAAAATTTTATTCATTTAAAATGTAATTTACATCGGCATCTGTATATTTATTGATGAAAAGCTGCAGCCGCGCAGCATCTACATTAATGATTCCAGAAACTTTATATGATTCGCAGACGAATTTTTGTATTGTATCTTTTTTTTTTGAACTTTTTATCTCACGCACTAGGACTAAATCCTGTGTCGCGGGGGACTTTACAAACATAATATATCTAACGGGACACAATGAACACCCAGACTCGAAACAACAATCTATGAATCACACAAAGTGTGGGAATCGGACCCACAACACTCGGCGTAGTGTAAAGCGGCGAGGCGGCCGCTTAAACCACTACACCAACCGTTCAGTCAAATCGTGAAATCATTTCGTTCCTCATCCTTTTCAATAAATAATTGAAGTTCACCGAATTTAAGGAACGCTTGCTGATATTCAGGAATTTTTTTCAATATTTTAAAAGGCCTTTGCTTTCGTTTTCTAAACAAAGTAGGGTATAGTCACATCCTGTGATAGCATGAAAGCCTATTAAACTTCTACATAAAGACTGTCCCAAGTAGCCATAGATTTTGGATAAATCAACATATCTTTGATTGTTTCCGGTGCCTGTACTGTAAGTACCTTGGGCACTATCATCTTTTAAATGATGCATATTACCCAGCATTATAATTGATACGTCAGTATCAGAACATCTGATGACAATGTTTGCTTGAGTATCGATACATGATAAATAACAATTTTTGTGTCTGCTTCTTCATGCTCTGGACACGATAAATTTTCATCAATACTCGATACAACTGTATTATTAATGACAGTAAAAGAATTACATTCTATGAAATTAACTTTAATCAATTTATTGCCAATAAAAGGTGTGCAAAAATTTACGAGTGCCTGTTTAAATTTTGAGTTTTTCAATTCTTTTCCAAAATCAGCAGATCAAACTGCACAGCAGCTGCACGACTATAGACTAAATAGAAAAAAGGCCCCACACTGTTGGAGCATATTCATGCGTATCATGCGTATGAATATTTTACACTTTTATCTATATACTTATAATAAAACTGTAGAGAGGTCTATTTTGTACATTGAATATATATTCAAAATTAATATTGGAGGATGAATGGTGATCGATAATGATGCCAAAAATGCAATCAGTAAATTTTTTGTCTGTCTGTCTGTATGTGCACGCATGGGTCAAGAACTACTGAAGGGATTTTAACCACACTTGATACGATTGTAGTCCATACTCCTGGATAGGTTATAGGCTATTTAACATAACGCTAAGATACATAGGAGCTGAGCAGTGACGATAAATTTGAAGCAAGTTGGATGAAAATGCGCTTTCGAGCTCTTATCCTCGCATACGTTGATCACACACCAAAAATATGTACTACAAAGATGATGGTCTTTAAAAGATCTACAAAAAAGTCCTGAATAGTATATATCTATATTTTATACATTAGCCACAATAACGTGTTTAATCGTTAGACATTTCTTCAATGTGTACTAAATACACAAATATATTGTATTTCACATAGATATATCTTTATCAAACTCCCATACTCAAAAAGTACACTTTAATGTGTATTTTATAAAAAAAAAAAATATAAATCTCGCCGCACCAGTACGGGTACGGCTATACAGTTGATTTTTGTTTAACGCACCCAATTTAAATTGAGCTTAAATCTGTATTATTAATTATATTAATTAGGGTTCAGCTTAGACTGGACGGATTCGCACATGTACCTATATTTAAACAGCTGGCAGAGTGGCGAGTCATTTCATTTTAGTGGATGGGGATAAACACTGGTATGACATTATCTGAAGCAAGTATAAATAAAAGTCCTCATCGATTACGCCATGGGTTTGAGATGCTGGGGTATTCCTAAAAGCGCAACTATTTTTCAGCGCAACTAAAAAAGCATAACTTCTTTATTGCACAAAGCGCAACCACGTCGAAAAATAGTGAAGGGGCATAATAGATTCATAAAGTACTATTTACTATCGATAGGATTTTTAAATCATCTGCCCATTTTTTATTTATTATGGTGATCGTTTTCAAAAGTACCAGGATAACAGAAATGAACATAGGTTAAAAGTGTTTATAGAATCTGGTAACAAAGTTATCAATCAGTAAAATGTTTGGAAAAGTACCAGAGTAACATAAATGAACAGAAGTTAGTAGCTTAATAAAAAACCTGGTTTTAAAGTCATGAATCAGAAATAAGGCACTGCATGGTATAGGTAAAACTCAGGCGCACAGCAACAGCTCTGCCCTGTGGCCACTGCTCCCCGCCCCACACCCTGCTCCCCGCTGCATTATTTTTATATCCATCAACTATCGATATTTTCCGTTTGTTATTAATCAGCACTATTGCACCTTGATATTTAGTTGCGCTTTGTGGAATAAAGTAGTTGCGCTTTTTTAGTTGCGCTCAAAAATAGTTGCGCTTTTAATAATAATATATTATTGAATACCCCGAGATGCTGCATAGTTATGGCATAAATATGAAGACAAATTGACCGAGGATATTTTTAGGTTCCCACAACAATCTAATAAACCGTTGCTTGATAGTAGACATATCTATCGTATTACTCAATATGGCCTACCCGAACCATCATTTGCTGATGTATGTATGAATAAAGATTACGCCATAGGTACACTAAATAAACTATTACCCATTAGAATTAGAATTAGCCGAAAGCCTGCAAAATTATGTCTCGAGACCTACTGAAGAACAGCGTTTAGTATAATTATGATCGGGTGTATCGTAGCGTGGATAGTTATTTGGGAAAAATACTATTTGTAAATGTTCCGGGTGGAACGGGAAGACTTTTCCTACCAAGGTGATTTCGGCAAATGTACGAAGCTAAAGTAAGATTGCGCTTGCTGTTGCTTCATTGATCGCAGCTATACCCGCTCATTTTTATTTATTTTACAATTTCTTCCCGAATCCATGGGAATTTTGAGAAATCCTTTCATAGTACAAGCGGCTGGTCGCCAAGCAAAATATATGTCAACTTAAAATTAAAAAAATAAGAAATGTTGTCTTCTTGCAACCTTCTTCATGGTAGTTTTGGCTGCACATTGTCGGTCAGTCAATCAGTAATGCAATGATTTAATATAATTATACAGACAGGAAACAGGCACATTGTTGGAAGGATGAATAATTAAATCAAGAGCGATTCGGACTCGCGCATGAAGGGCTCTGTGCTAGAAGTAGCTATACACTAAACATACCCATTATCTTCACCTAGCCATATACCACTATCACTTTTTCACCAGTACAAATAACTTTGTTTTTCATAATGTTTGTATTAACGACCAAGTTATATTTGCGGTTTTTGAATGTAAAGGCTACTGACCACATATCGTTCAAACTAATTTTCGTTGGAAGTTTTTTTTTGAATTGTCACTCTCTTACTTCAAAAGTTTGAGGACGGTGGGGCGGGGGAACGATACTCATTTAACCCATGGAGCATTTATTTAAACACTTTGGAAGCGTCTATCTTTCAAACGATTGACTTTGAGAAATTGATAATTTCAGGTACCTACCCTAAAATTATTTTAAATACCTAGACCGCATTGTAAAAATATTTTCACGTCAGCTCCATGTATGGAGAGGAACCCTTAATTGTCATTCCTTTTTTATGTTTAAAAGTCGGGCAGCGGTTCACAGAATACATCTTTCTAAGATATTCAATGATGTAGTCTTAATGGTTTCGATATAAGATGGCATGGCTGTGACATAGGTACGGAAGTACAGACAGACAAACAGTTATGGCGAATCTATCAGGTTTTCGAATTTTGCCATTTTTGGATAAAGAATCCTAAAAAGTGCCTACATTTTTTTTAATTCCGATCGACTTGGACCAAGCAGAGTTCTGTTTGTTATAGCTCTAAAAGCAGTGACAAAGCTAAGATTTAACGTTATGGTCATCTTATCATATGAGATGAATATACGATGGCAAACTGTGAAGCGGTCTAAGCATGTAGATCGCAAGCCAAAGGAAGTCAAGGAAAATGACGAACTCATAGGCGGTAAAACAGTACTTTTTCGTGGCGATTTTCGTTAGACTCTGTCTGTTATACCACCATACAATATGAGACAAGAGGTGATGAAATTAGAGCCTATCTAAAGAGTTCATAACTATGGGATTGTATTATCGCTATGCATTTGACATTAAATATGCGAGCGCGATTATGAAGCAATGAACATACACAGGAATTCTTTGATCTGTTACTCGCGATTGGTAACTTCGCGGTATTTACTCGCACGAACAAGTGAAAGTCATTTGAGCTATTTTTAGGACATCTACATCCACACTATTCAATATAGGTATTATATGCAACTTAAAACATTTTGGATATAAATTCTGTAGCCTAATGAAAAGACAAATTCCGTGCGAACGGAGTCCCGGGCACAGCTAGTTCTTGTAATAATACCCAAAATAATATTCCTACAGTCTTTTGGGACAATGTAGTGTACTCACATGCATTCATGCGTATGAATAAAGGCCGCACGCTCGCACTCACAGGGAAAGTTTCATGGCGTCTGGCTGGAGGACTGGCCCTTCGGATTGGTCTGGCTGCGTACGAAGGGTCTTAAAATAGTATCATAATTAACATATATCAAATTTAGGTTTGCTAAAATGACGTAGTTTACGTCATTTTTAAGTAACCTTTAAGACGTCTGGCAGAAGTAATGGCCCACGGCAGGTGTCTGGCAATAATGAATTTAAATTTTAGACAGTATTTTTAAACACATATTCGAATACCAGCTTTGGTACTTTAACGTAGGTGAGTATGTTTTTTTGGTACCTTTACTTCGCGCTACCTGTGAAATTGCCCGGCTTCCAAGCTAGTGGGTCGGCATACTTCTTAACAAGATTTTATACTAATAATCCTCAAAATTTCAGCTTTGCTAAAATGACGTAGGTCTGGCAGCTCAGGGATCTTCGACTATTATTTAACAGATCGTGCGCTACGACCGCGACCGACATTCAATTATACTGCAGGCACGACAGTTACGTTTGGATTATTAATTACTATCGTGCCGCCGTAGCTATGGTGGAAGTGCACATTTAGAAAGCTTAATATAATAGTTCGATGAAATAATATTACACGATTTGTAAAAAATAATTCGGGCAAGTGCGAGTCCGACCCGCGCACCGAGGGTTCCTTACGCATTTTACCTTATTTAAGGTTGATGCTAATTACGCTAGTCCTCTGAATCTGTATGAGCACCCATACAACTTAGAGGACTATCTTAAATGTATGAATGAGGACACCCTTAAATTTTCCACTTTTTTATTTTTTTGTAATTTTTCCTTTATTTGTGCTGTAAGACCCTGCTTTTGGCCAAATGTCGTGATTCTAGTTCAATGGGAACTACCATATAGGTTTTCAACCCAAAACCTATAGGGTACTTCCGGTTGACCTAGAATTGTCAATTGTGGTTCAAACCAAGGTCTTACTGCACAAGTAAAGGAAAAATTCCGAAAATTAAAAAAAGTTGAAAATTAAGGTTAATTTTGGTACTTATAAGTTTTCGCAAAAATCTAATATTGACCATATCTTTTTATCGGGTTGACCCAGGACCCTGATTTTTATACACCTAATAGGAACCGTAGACCTCAGTATCTGGTATAAATTTCAATTTGCTAGGTCCACCCGTTTCTGAGGAAATCGGTGGTGACACACGGACAGACAGACAGACAGACGGACAAGAAAGTGATCTTATAAGGGTTCCTTTTTTACCTTATGAGGTTCGGAACCCTAAAAATAATTTAAATGTTCCCATTGACAAAGAAAATCTTTTGTGCGCCTAGGTTTTGTTTGATGCTTTTGTTTCAATCTTGATAAACTGCCCTGAATCAGAGAAAGAGAAGGTAGGAGGAAAGAAATCATCTTTTGAAAAGAATTTTTGTTTACAAACCGTTACCAAATTTAATGTACCAAAGCAGTCGTATTTTTCTATGTATAATATATATGTATTTACAAACAAAAGTATATATGTATGTTTATCCATTATCTAGTACCCATCGTACAAGCTTCTGCTTAGTTTGGGACTAGGTGGTGTTGTGTAAATGTGGAAGAATATTTCTTATTATTATGTTTCTATTTTACACGGTTATTCTTCTAATATTTTTTAGGGTTCCGTAGTCCACAAGAACCCTTATAGTTTCGTCATGTCCGTCCGTCTGTCCGTCCGCAGCCTAGCTCATAGACGCCTGGTGCTAGAAAGCTGATATTTGACATGAATATAGACATAAGATATTGCAACAAAACTGTAGAATAAAATTTAGGAAAATATTTTTTTAAAGGGTATCTCCCCTACATATATCCACTATATATGTTAGGGGTTTTTTTTGGTTGAGCACCCCATTATGTGGGGTATTTTTGGATAGGTTTAAAAAAAATATTATTAGCTTGCTCAAATAATTTTTCGATCAAGTGATTGGTTTGTCAAATATCAAGCTTTGAAGTGAAAAAAAATGTTATACTCAAGTGCTCCTCCCCTCTGCCGGCTAAACTATTAATTTGGAAGAGGTAAAAAAAATCACAAATATAGTACATATAACGAATTTAAAAGGAAAACTATCACGGCTAAGTAGACATCACTAGTTTACCAGTAATCGTCGTTTAACTTATAAATACCTATTTCTGTGAGTTTACATTGGGAGCGCTGGCTTAATCTTAAAGATATGGTACTTTTGTATGTAATGTACTACGGGGTACAATGTGGGCCCGTTTTTAGTCCCATGTGAAACAGAAGTTATTATCAATAATTGCCATTATGGGCAACTACGGAACCCTACATTGCGCGTGGCCCGACACGCACTTGGCCGGTTTTTATTGTTGTTATTATTGTTATATTGTTTTAACGTATAGTTTTTGTTCAAGAGACATAAAAATATTTACATTCGGCTCTTAGTTTAAGTTTAAGCACGCCACTAACTAACGAATCCGCCACCGTACAATTAGATAAAACATTTTGAAATTTCAACGTCAACACAAATCGTATGCCGTCCGCAGCGTCGAATCCTAATCAGGATTGAAACTTGGATCGTAAGCAATCTAACGGGAACAACAATACATAGAGCCGACGTAGAACCTGTGTAATTTAAAGAACAAACAAGCCTCGCAACTGGGTTTACCTCCACTGCAACAAACTCTGCGTCGTCGCTTTAATTTACTCATTTGTCGTCTACTATCAACCACTTATAGCTGTTCGCAAACTTTAAGGACTCCCTCTGTTTCGTCTATCTTATTAAGACTTATCGTACCCAGATTACTTTCCGACCCGGCCGAAATGAACAACGCTATCCATTAAGCAAACACAACATTGATACTACAAAATTAGAAGCCAATCGACGTACTAAGTCTGTTGGTATATGAAATTCAGAGGCTCAAAAATGTTTTAACACCGCAGATGAGTTCGGCTCAAGCGAAGCGTTATCAAGCTCAGTTAATCCTGTCTTCTGTATTATTGAATTAATTTTCATTTTTGACGTAGTCTTGCCATTTAAAATCGATTCAATGTATTGGAAAGAATCGTGCCATTGTTCCTGAAAAATTACAGATCACGCAATATATATTAAAAGTTATAAATAACAGTATCAAAAATGTCGGGATGTTTATAATGAGTAATTCTATTAGCGATGGGATGAACGTTGTTATATTACGAATTTGGGCGGCGGTGTGATGTTATTGTTGTGATGGCATAAAGCGAGCCATGTATCTAGTGCGGGTCAGGTGGCGCTAACTACCGGCTGTGTAGTGAAACTGTTGACGACTCGAGACACCGATGTATCTACACCCCGTATAATGTAATGTTTCACGGATTGCTGATGCCAGAGGTGAACGCTTTTACACGAGTAAACTGAATTTTAAGTTGGTGCGCAAATGTTTTTTGTTGTTTACTTTACATAGTTATTTTGAGTACGAACTGTTATGATTTGTTTCGACCATGGGGATAATGCAGTTTGACAGGTTTATATACGCTTCGCTACTTGTGAAAGGTAGGATGATGAGACGTTCACCGAGTACGTTGGGTGTACCTTCTTATCTTCTACATCAAATATCTGTATATATAAGATTCTTGCCTTACTGACTGACAAAAAACGTGCAGCGTGCCTATTGGGCACAAAAAGCTGAAATTTTGCATGCATGTTCCTTGAAGAACGTAATAAGAAGGGATTTTTCAAAATTCCCTCGGGATTTAGGAAGAACTGGTTAAATTTAAACGGACGAAGCTGTGGGCATCCTGGAGTATAATATATGAAGAAAAGACTTAAGCAGCGATAGCCTTGTGAAGATACCACTAAACTGCCATGACGATGACAGTTGTTAAGGTCAGACGGCTATCACTCTTCGAGAAAAATAATAATTATTCTGTTATATCTGGTTACTAGTACTCGGACCCTGGCGTCCAAGGTTAGTCATGGATGCAACCGGGCCAACTGAAGATGATGTTATGAAGAGAAAAGTTTATGAAAATGATGTTCGAAATTCACGTGGCCACTTCACATGGACAAGAAGTAATCGGAGCTATTTTGAAAACAACTGAACTTCATAGACAACTACGAATCCTATACTCCTTATTGTTCATCAAGCGTATTCATCATTGTCGCTTTATATTATTTACGTTGTTTCATAGGTACATCCACATTTATCATCTCCGTTAAACAAAATGATGAATAAACTTTAGACTAAAAACAATATAAGGATGTATTCAATAACAGAGATTCACCTAATCAATCACAATTTTTACTACAAAGTAAAAATGTATGGCGCTTCTGTGTTGGAGTTCATCGCCTTATTATCTTATCTAACTTGTTACTTGTACGCTGCGTGACTGCACCGCAGCACTAATGATTTCAGTAAGGCGACGTCGCGTCGCCACAATATTTGGACATCAGTGTGTTACATCCTTTACTGTTTCTAGTAGATACACGCAAGCTGTTGTAGAAATTTGTCTTAGTGTGAATGTTAACACGACTGTTTTATGTTACGTACAGTTTATGAGGTTCTTACCGGATCTGTAGTTGCAAACATTTTACTAGATAGCGAATTGATTATTTTACTGCCCATAATAATATATGTGTCCTCTACTATACATTTTAAACCTAGTAAAACTAAAATTGGCTGACACATTATTGTACTATAAATTAAATTTGGAAAATCAAGCACTATGTAAAGCAGCTATAATTCACCACCGCAGATAGCTCAGCGTAATTCCTTTAAAGGCTTTAAATTTTCGAATTAAAGCCAACGTTCTCCGCATGTCCCAGTTACACCTGCCGCTAGCTTTGTAGACTCCAAATACGTCCTTTATGAAATCATTTTGTTTAAGATTGTTTCTTTTTTGTATGTAAGTTTGTTCGTTATTTTAAGTGAGCACCAGGTGGCGCTAACAGGCGGCGGCGGCGGTGCAGCGGAAATTGCCGTCGGTCGGTCTCGTCGGCACTTGGCTCCGACCACACCGCCCACACTAGAATAGGCCCTTGTTAATTGTAGGCCTACACAGAAAACAATTAGCAGTACTCGCACATTCGTGTGCGCCAACACCGACTCGAATATTTCATTCATTACGTAGATAAAATCACGGACCTACTTACGTAACAGAAATTAGATCTAACTCAAACAATGAGATTATTCTGTTGGGACTTATTGTGTGTTCAGACGAAACTTGGAATTGTTTTGTATGCCCACTTATGCCGAGTTATTTACCTTGAAAGAAGTAAACGTTCGCTCTATTTAATCGGAGTTTCTATTTTTGTGAACCTAGAAATTAGTTGCAAAACATGTTTTATAGATGATTGTGATGCTGTTTTGTTACACTCTAATATATGAAAAATATGGGCTTATACTTAGTTGAAACAATTGTTGCGCCGCGACAATACTTCGTTAAACAAAAGAAGCTAACAAATGGATATCACGCGTACAACCGAAATGAAGAGGGCAACTCCCTGACTTAACAATGTTTAATGACGTTAAGCCAAAGAGCAAGGTGGTAGCTTTCACGTTGCATTAGTGAACAATGGATGTTGAAACTAAAACTAGATCCGCCTTTATCTTCACAATTGTTTTGGTAGGGCGTTTACATCAGGGTGAGGCCGTAAACAAACATTCAGCAGCAAATATATGGATAGTTCCAAGAATACTTTTATTAATGTCTAATACTTATACGCTTTAGTATAAATAACTGTATAGAAATGTTTTAGTATGAGGCAGCGATAGCCGAGTGGAGATACCAACGGACTGCCATGCAGAGGGTATCGGGTTTAAATCCACGGCGCGCACACAGCGACTTTTCGGAGTTACGTGCGTAGTGAATTGTTAATTATCGCTTGTCTCGTGCCTCGGAGAGCACGTTAAGGCGAGGATTTCCCAAAATACAGTGTTATCTAGCGTGTTCAAACGCGTTTTATTTGTACATAACAGAAATTTAAATTCGGAAAAAAATATATTTTATTCTACAGCATTAGATCTATATTTGTCGGCCATTCGAAACACGATATTACAATATATAACCATATATATTGTATCATTAACTATGTATAGCCTAAACATATAGTAAATGAACATAAATGGATTGTATGTTTTGAATTTATAGTGTTGCCAATTCTAAATAGTCAAATTGGTATACGTTTGACAGTTGACACTCTCAAACGGATAAATAGAGTATAAAATACGAACAGACTGCTCAATGTTCAGTTTCGCTCACAGAGTACATTGGTATATACGGGAATAGAGGTCAATCTCCAGCGACTTACGGGGAATGCTAATAATAACGTCATTCACACCATCTGTTATCTTTTGATGGCTACTTTCTAAGCCACGTGTAAACACGCCCCTTCGTTCTTTTGCAGATAAATGGTAACAAATACATTTTTATACATGTATAGGAAGTTATGCATACCCATATATGTATCAAAATGCATTCGTTACTATTCTAAGAGCCATCCATTTCAAAGAAAACAAATCATTAGCATTTCTGACAATTTTATTTTAATTACAATCGTTTTAACTTTTGTTATTAAGTATTTAATTCATCAACGATTATGACTATAGGTACACCACTTACAAAAATACAAGGACAACTATTAGCAAACTTATATATCGGAATGGTCATCAGTACGGACGTCAATTGACTACGAAACGGAAGTGCATAGATGGCGCGCTTCGACAGAGTCTAGTGACGTTCGCTACAGTCGAAGAGGGGGGATGACGGTTGACGTTCAACGGAGCAACGACAGCTATCACTTCTCTTGGAGACTCCGGGCGGGCAACAAGTACCTAGAAACTGTCACTCGTTTCGTGTTCAGTAATACAAAATAGTTATAGTCAGTTTTGTTAGATTTGATTTGGTGTGAACTTATAACGAACTGTGATGTGAAGTGTTGATACCGGCCAAGAATAAAGCAATCCGCCGTCATCAGAAGTGGCATCATGGACCAGCGTGACCACAAGGCGCGAGCGAAGGCGACTGCTAATGCTGCTATGTTGGTGAATCAGCTGAGCTTGCAACTGCCACCGTGGTGAGCGTATTCTGACTGATTTTTTTATTGGTACTGCCAATTTTTAGTTGCAGTAGTAGTAAAACATTACGCGTTTAACCTTGGAAATGTCATAATCGCTGTGGTGATATCGCCATCACATCGTACTGAGTGTTGTAGGTTCGATTTCTACACGAGACACTGAGTTGTAGAACCGTTTGACTTTTACGGTGTCGTGGTTCCCATAGCATGATCTCATGAATAATCTCCTTTTTAATAGCATAAAGAAGAAAGACAAAAAAAAATGTGGGTAGTAATGATTTAATTGTGACCTTTGTCGTATTTTAAGTTAGCATATGGTTGTCTGACTACCACAGTGATCTAGCTATAGCCACGGTAATATAATCTAACAGTATTGTAACTCAGCCGTCTCCCCGAGTTATATGCCTACAGACGCGCCGGGCGCAAAACAGCGATAGGGCTGCTCGCCTCAAGTATTTTAACTACATCTACCTACTCGATTTTTTTTTTATTTTTGTGATTGTAAATATTACTTATTTTTTATACAAACAAATAAAAATCATGTAGGTATGTAAGCACCCTAGGAAATGACCTATTGGTTGCACTGTCTACTTTTTTATTTTGTAGTAGACTAAGCAGTAACCTACACAAAGCTGATTCATATCCGCTGCCATTTTGAAAATTACCCGTAAGGTACTACTAATCATAGACTTCAATGAAATATGTAATACATTGTCCCTAACGCACATAAACGTGTTCTGCTAGTATACCCACATTAATACTACAATTGGTACATTTTGAATTTGAAAAATCTTATCTTTATGTGACTCAACGAAGAATTCAAACAGCACGATATTAGTCTACAACGCGTCGCTATAATTATAATTTAAATAAAGAACACTGCTACAAAAACCGTCACCGTCCGTTCGTCACCGCGGCACGATCGCGGCTGTTGGGTACTATAGTGGGTACTGTGCTCGAGGCGCGTAGGTATAACTCGAGTTTTGTACGTTTGTATGGAGTTAGAATACTGTTAGATATTATTACCGTGCTATAGCGTAGATTGTGAACGGAGGTTTTGAGTTTGATACGCCAGTTAAAAAGAAAGCGATATTTTATTTCTTAATGCGAGGGTGGCTCGCACTCACGAACTTTGTGATCATATTATTATGCTTGCTTGCAAATAGATTATCTTGTCTCGGTCTTACTTTGTGGACTGTAATAGTAACGAGAGTGAGCGTACAGGCTGACTTGCATTATTGAGACTTGCAAGTGCGTTTGGGTCAAACGTGCTAGTTATTGTTCTAGTGCAGTTGTAATATTGGTTTTAGAACCAACACCCAGCTGGTTGGTTTTCTGCTAAATCTAGAACAAAAGCACCGGTCTAGACTATCCTTCGCAGGGCAGCGGCGCTAAAGTTGGTAAACTAGTCGAATCGTACATACTAAGTTCATAGTGTAAGACTGTGCGGGGCTATTGCTTCTGACTGTGCTGATTTTGTGTAGAACAGCTTGTAGCTTTTATTTCTTAAATAGACGTGTGAACTGCAGTGCTGTCTAGACGAGTGCGGTTGGTTGGTTAGTGTGACCTGACCATAGTCAAAAGATATTACTAGCGCCATTATTTTATCAACTCGTGGTGTTGATAATACGTAACGGTTTTCGTTTAAACGTGATCAGAGCCTAAGTAAAAAGTGACACTGTTATTCGTTGTAATTCTGAGTTGTACAGACGATCTCGATGTTGCAATTACACCTGCTTTTTTTTTGTGTGCATAAATTTTTAACATGGCACATTAAAATGTTTCGTACTCAGATTATTAGATGGCACCACAAGTAAAATTAAATTCAATTTTAAGATTTTACGCGTGAACATTACCTACTGTGTTTTCTTTAAATTCATGTGATACGCTGGGAATTTTTATTAAGTGCCCCGAGTTCTCAGGCCAATTCCATGTTATGCTTAGGACCTTTAAGAGATAGTGTTTCTAGTAGAAGCTGTTAAACTCGATTATCAGACGTAGAAGAAAATAATTGAGTTATCATCGTAGTGCGTTACGATAATCAGTTTCAGAGATTTTAATTTTCATCGTAGGTAGAACTAGGTTAGTGATGATTGTATGCTTAACTTTATTCTCATTAAATGAGTACTTTGTTAGTCGTTGTGATAATTTTGAGGTACCCACGTTACTGTCAGTGTAGATTTGCATAAACTGGATAAACTGTTTGTGCGGCTGCATGTTTAGCCATGCGTTGCCGTTGGTTGGACCGGTAAAGTGCCTTTCTGATTAGCCTAGTTTACCCTTGAGCTTTTGTGTTAGTCATTGTCTCCGTTTTTACGAAAACAAGACAGCTATTAGTATCACAAATGCTGTCCATCGTCTTGAACGCGAAAGGTCCGTTGCTGTATCGCTTATGATTAGGTTAGGATAAGCTTCGTATTTAGACTATCTATGACAAAATTATAACGCTGCCAAGACTGATTAGATACTTGGTAGTAAACTTAACATCTGGACTATCAGCCTAGTAAGATTTTTTTTTTATAGTCTGCTATGTGATAAGGAAAACCAACACAACATGTTGAACAAACCTAATTTAAGATTACTTTGTTACGCTCGAAATGATTATCCGGGGGGTGTTGTGTAACCGGATGGAGGTTGAGTAGCGTGATGTTGAAGACCCGATGGATGTCAGAGTATGAGCAATGCAATATTTTAATGAGTTGCCTATTATTGTAACGAGTATGTGTGTTGTTCAACATGTCAGCTTCGAGAGAAAGAGTTATTTGTGATTTTCATTAAAACCTGTAATGGTTTTGATCAAAGTAGCTTTATTCCCCACTGACTTGGGTCAGGAATAGCCGAACGACTAGATTGAGTGCTGTGCGATAATGTTCTTTTATTCCTAGAGTGAAGTGCATTAAGGTGTGGTCGTTGATCGCAATCACGGATACCCTGCTACTCAAGTAGCTCTCATTTGATTTTTGATCGCTAAAATTATCTACCACTGGTTTCTGTGTCGTATGACAAGAGCTTGTTGCGAGAATCTGAAAGTACTCATAGACTGCCGATTGGTTATCTCTGAACTGTAGTAGTTGCCTCTATGTAGCCAAAGGAAATCTGTTTGTCCGAAAGTAGTATTTATTAGTTCTCGCCATGTTCGCATTTGGTTTTAGTTTTTGTCAGTGGTCAAATCCAGTTGTGACATAGCTCATTGAGAGTATGGACGGGAGTTAAGGTCTGTGCAGTTGTGAAGTTGTAAATTAATTTGATAATCGCTTAAAATTTACGAAGTGCGGACGTTGAATTAGTCTGAAAGAACGGATACTCTAGTTAGTGCGTATATAATAATGAGACGAATCTTTGAAATACTAATGGTAGATTTATTTCCTTTTTGGGTAATCCTGGTGGCTAGCGCGGCCTGATGGCCGGCGCGGCCTGGTAGCTGGCGCGGCATGGCGGCCGGCGCGGTCTGGCGGCCGACGCGGCCTGGTGGTGAGTGTGGCTTGGTGGCCAGCATAGCCCGTGTGTGGCGCGCGGCCCGTGTCTGGCGCGGGGCCTGTGTGAGGTCTGTATGTGGCTTTGTGAAGCTTTGTAACTGGTATAGCTAAAGCATATCTGGCCGAAACTGGCAATGAAAGTGAAGGTGGTTTATTAAAGGAATTTGATTAGAGGATGTAAGAGTCCAAAGACCTTAGCTTTAATGTTTTGGCTAACTTGGTTTGGAATATCTTAAAGTATAAAGGCCCATTTGAGGTCACAGAAGTTCTTTACGATGATCGTTATAATCGCACTGCACATAATTCTAAGCGTAACTGTCAGTATGCACTCGACAGGTTGCGACAAATGCCTGAAGGTCAAAGTACAACTGACGAAATTGAGGTAGAACAAAGTAGTTCTGATATTGAAGAAAGTGTTTAAGGTTACATGATGATCGGATCGGCCCGTACCAGAGGCTGACGTGTAGCCGTAGCTCGGTAGAAATCGGCGTCTGCTAACTTAGTAGTCGGTAAGTAGGCGGTATTGCAATCAGCTCTGGTGGAGGTCGGGTTTCAGTGGCGTTCCCATGTGGGTTCGCAGAAAGTAGGGTAACTGGAGGTTACTGGGCTATGCATAGCCATGATCACATGTAGAGCTTAAATGTTATGGTTTACTTGGTTTGAAATGATATCTTGAGAGATACAGCGATAGTGAAATGTCAGTTTTACTTTGAGTTTCCTGATTATTGATTTTGATACTGAAACTTTGTGCCAGAGGATCAGAGCATAACTGACGATCTTAAAGAAAGTAAATTGTGAACCTTAATACTGACGAGACAGTAGAAAACTGGGCTTACATGTTGATTGGTTGTGTGATTTAATGTCAGAGGTTCGGTTTGTAGCCATAATAGCCGTAAATCAGTACAAATCGGATTCAATACAACTGTGAAGGCAGTTGTCCGTGAGTACACGGTAGGTACGCAGACGACTCCGATGTTTGATTGGCGCAGACAAATGGGTGGCAACCGAGTGACTGGTGTAAGGCCTGGTTTAGTAACTGGAGGTTACTGAATGGGGGCAACCGAGTGGCTGGTTAAGTGCCTGGTTTAGTAACTGGAGGTTGCTGAACGGTTATGAATCACATGTAGAGCTGTAGTTATTTGATTTGATTATAACGTGAGTCTATGGTAATTTGACTGTATTATCAGTGATGCTCTGAATCCAGCTCCTATAATAAAATGTAATGTAGGAGGTAATTTTGTAGAAAATTTGATTGGAATCCTAACACTGTTTTGATTCAACCCTTACCTGGGTTAAGTCAGGAGTGACCGAGCAATGTGATACTGTGCGTGTAAAATTTTGTTACAGATTAACAGTATTAACACACAGGGACGTGTGTCTTGTAGGATGGCCGTATCGGAATGGTCATCAGTACGGACGTCAATTGACTACGAAACGGAAGTGCATAGATGGCGCGCTTCGACAGAGTCTAGTGACGTTCGCTACAGTCGAAGAGGGGGGATGACGGTTGACGTTCAACGGAGCAACGACAGCTATCACTTCTCTTGGAGACTCCGGGCGGGCAACAAGTACCTAGAAACTGTCACTCGTTTCGTGTTCAGTAATACAAAATAGTTATAGTCAGTTTTGTTAGATTTGATTTGGTGTGAACTTATAACGAACTGTGATGTGAAGTGTTGATACCGGCCAAGAATAAAGCAATCCGCCGTCATATAGAATTTGAATAATAAACAAGTTTATTACAATACTTATGTTATATGTATATAGATAGAAAATAGTAGGTAAGTATATGAAGTAGGTTACACTCACATTATTTGATTATCAAGGTT
Organism: Euclidia mi; assembly: GCA_944739405.2. NCBI lineage: Eukaryota > Metazoa > Arthropoda > Insecta > Lepidoptera > Erebidae > Euclidia > Euclidia mi. The sequence continues at coordinate 56,218,503 of OX123186.2, read as the reverse complement.
TATATGTACCTACTTGTATGATTTTGATGCACAGTAGGTATTATTATTATTATGGCACAATGTCGTTACACATTCTGTTAATATTAAATAATTAAAATTTTGAATAATAATTAAAGTTTTAGAGTAGGTACGACATATTCTGAATAAACAAAACCGTGAGCAAAATTCTTGCATACATTAAAAAGCATGGTTTTCATATAAGCGCCTTAAACAGTTAAGACATAATAAACCTACAACAAGTCCTCTTTTGAACATTAAAAACTCCTACACAAAAATATAATAATGTAGGTAGCTCAAACGTACAAATCTGTTCAGGTATTTGAAGTTGTGGCGGCATAGAGTAACTTACATACTAGGTACATATAATTATGAACGTTAAAAATATTACACTCTTTTTTGGCAGTCATGTAACGAGTTAGTTTCCACCAGAATACAACAAAATTTGAGAGGATAATGAGGAGGAACAGGGTACATACTGACTGCCCCTCTTACGGTACAAGACTTATGAGCTAAGCAATGATTGTCACATAAACTTTAATAAGTCTGTACTGTACTATAATTAATTTGCTAACTTATCATTTAAAGTACAAATTTGAAACTTAAGAAAGGATCGCCGAATGCGGAAAATATTAGGTACAGCTTTATGTACCCAAGTGCAGAAATTAATATAGTTCGGTTTTTATAGAAAAGCATCCGACAAATTACTTATTAGTCACGTAATTGCAGCAAAAATTCCAACAACTAAAGCCACATTTAGATAACAAAGTCTCAAGTATATGAGTAGCCACCTAATATATATTATATGTCATAATTTTACTATATTCCAGGGTCGTAAGTTCGTAACTCGTACACAAGCACACTACACACACTAAGACGCAGGTACATACGCACATTTCGTCGTCAGCCTTTAACAGTCCACTGCTGGACTAGGCCTCTCCTTTGAAAGGAGGAATTGGCCCACTATACCACGCTGGCCAAACGGGTTGTTATCCAGTTTTCCTTCTCTTACAGTGCTGTTCTCTGCATAATATGCTCCCTCTGTCGGCTCTTACGACACCCATGGGATGATATGGGGTGAAGACAATCCGTATTATTAATCCGTCACCACACGGACTACGCACATTTATGGATGAAGATACTTACATATTTTTTCGAAATGTTTTAAGCTTAGTCGAATATTGTTTTGCTTTTTGCAACATAATATCCTCGGTATCCTCCAGCCTTTCTCTTCCAGAAATGACTTTATTTATGCGTTTGCAATGATTGTATATGAAAAAATTGCTCACAAAATCAATAAGAAACTGAATTATGTTTTCTTTGTGTTTCGGGCACTTAATGAATTCAAAATCGAGGCACATTAAACACATTGTCTTTAAGAATTCTCTTAAATTTCTTAAGTGAAAATTTTTACCAATTAATGTAATATTTATATCTTGTAAATATGAAATACAAGTTATGAATTTTGTATCTGGGTAGCATAGCCAGCGACCTCCACCAGACTCTCTATACTCGTATTTAATGTACTCTAATTCATTTTTGGTACATAAATTTGCAATGCATTCATTGCAAGATTTAAAAGTTTTAGACTTTAATTTTTTAAGGAAATATCCTGAAACGTATTGGAGCGGTCCCATTATGTTTGGAATATTTTTTTCTTCTATTGGTGTTAAAGTGATCTCTGGTAGGTCGAATAATGGCGGTATATTGCTACTGACCGTAGTTTTACCTTTCCTGGATACGACGAGGCTAAGTAAAGCGTCACAACGCTCCCTTTCACAATTAGCTCCCGGAGAGTGGACGCTAGTCAAATTGTTGACCAGTAGGCTGGTAAATGCACTTTCAAATTTTTCCGGGGTTGGATTTGTGTTGCGGCATCCATGGCTCCTTACAGAACCAAAAAATCTTTCCAGCTGGTCTTGATTAAGGTGTCGCATCCACACTGAGGTTGTATGGTGATTTTGACGTAGGAGTAAAATTAGTGCTTTTACACCCTCTAAAGTCCATATCCATCCATATATGCATTTGTTTGAAATTTCATGGTCCTTAATATTCTTATGGACTCCGTCCATTTCATTTCGTGTGGAGAGCTAGGTTCTACAGGTCCACGGAGTGGTCTTGCAAATTTATTTTTGGCGAAGCTCCCATTAAGAGAGTCAAACAAATCGTCAAAAAATAATAATAAATCCGCAGTGTCTTTGCATTCCCGCGGGAGTAGTCCTTTTTCTGTAAAAAAATGTTAATATTATATTTTATTCGGCATTCCTTGTTTTTAATTAGATATAACACTAACAACTAGGTAATAATAATAATACCACATTGACACAACCCCACCTAATCCCAAACAAAGCAAAGCTTGTACTATGGCTTGTACTATGGGCGTTTCGTACCAAAAGGTAAAAAATGGAACCCATATAAGATCACTTCCTTGTCCGTCTGTCTGTGTGTCACCACCGATTTTCTCAGAAACGGGTGCACCTAGCAAGTTGACATTTATACCAGATGCTGAGGTCTATAGTCTCTATTAGGTGTATAAAAATCAAGGTCCTGTGTCAACACGATATAAAGATATGGGCAAATTAAGTTTTTTGCAAAAACTTGTAAGTACCGTAGACCCAACTGGTAGTGCTAAGGGGAATTGTAATTGTCACTACAAGTAGTGTTACGCGGTTGTGCCACGGGGAAAACCACCAAAATGTATTTTAATTTTCAACATATTTCACTTTTCGAAATTTTCCCTTTACTTGTGCTTGCTTTACCCTTTACCTTGCTTTTAACCAAAATTGCAATGCTAGGTCAACCAGCAGTAACTACCCTACTTATAGGTTTTGGGTCGAAAACCTATATGCTACTTCCCGTTTACCTACAATCACGAAATTTGGCAGAAATCAAGGTCTTACAGCAGCACAAATAAAGGAAGAATGCCAAAAAATAAATAAGTTCCGTACGCAACTTTATGTGTATGATACACACATGACTCAGATTTGTAGGATACACACAAAGTTGCGTACGGAACCCTCGTGGCGCGCACTTGCCCGGATTTTTTGTTAATACATAACTTGCGTTGCGCGCGAACCGCGTCGCGTCGTCGTTCAGTGCGCTCCCAATAACTTATTGTATAAATCGGTAAATTTGGACATTACTATAGTTAAAATGTGTTTAAATTGAACTTCTAACGTCATTACGTAAGGATAAAGTGCAGGATTCTACAATAAAGTGACTTAAGTGATTTAAAAACTTTAATTGGATTGTAAACAAACAGTGATCGCGGGTGCCGCGAACGAAACGTTGAGCCGGGCGTCTGTCATTGTCTCGCTTGTGTGAAATTTCTCGCTCCGTCCCGCTCGCACTCAGCGGTTGTAATTTCAAAATGATTTGTTTTTCTTGCAATAAAAGAATCGAAAGAAGTAGTCTTCTTAAATGTATCAAATGCAGGACAGGATATCATCATACCTGTTTGAATATCCCTTTAGAGCAGAAAACTCTCTTGGAGAATACCTTCATATGTGACACCTGCTCAAAAATGTCTCAGCGTGTAAGAGTAACGGATGATACTCCGGTACGTGGAATCCGCCCCAGATCTGGTACATTGGACAAGGAGGAAACTGACCAATGTTGCGAGGAAATCGGTGCGGCAATAATAACGAATTGTTTGGATGACTCGGCGAGCATTATCGAAATTATGAAAGAACTTATAACGTCAAAGATGAGTGCATTAGAATCCAAATTATTACGGGCAATTAAGACATCTGTCTCAGACTTATTTTTAGAGAACAGCAAGTTAAAATGGGACCTAAGCGAGGCTAATATAAAGTGTCTTCGTTTAGAGGAAGAAATTACAATGCTGAAAACGGAGAGAAACAGTACTACACTAGAACTAATTAATAACAGTTTGGATACCACAGTAGAAAATAATTCAAACCCGCTACCACTGAAAACGCCCGACCCGCCGTTGCCATCTGAATCGCCGCCATCTGCACCTATGCCGGGACCGAATATTACCTACGCGGCTGTGGCCAGAACTACAGCGATTAAGGACACGGTTGATAGTAATACTAACAAATGGAAACACGTTAAAACGAACAACCCTATTAAAAAGGGTGGGAACAGGTCGACTGTATTTATAAAAGCTGTGGAACGTAAAAAATATCTTCACGTCTGGAGACTAGATAAAAGTACTACCGATGAGAACCTTAAAGAATACTTATCGAATGTATTGGCAGATAATAGTATTGAGCTGACTATAGAAAAAATCAAACCGAAAACGGAAAGAAATTACGCGTCCTTTAAAATTGGTGTAACAGAAGACAACTTTGAAAAATTATGTAATCCGGCAATTTGGCCATTAAACGTCGAATATAGCGAATGGATTTGGTTTCGCCGACCACTGCCGGCAAACAAATAACAATCAACGCAATAATGATTTAAACATTTTATATCAAAATGTTAGAGGACTCAGGACCAAGACGTCGATTTTTCTAGATCTATTGGAATCATCTGGTTCTGATCTATTTGCCATCACGGAAACAGGATGTAATGAGTCGATCAACGATTCGGAAATCACACTACCCGGTTACTCGATATTGCGATGTGATCGAGCAGACGGCCGCAAGCAGGGCGGCGTACTTTTAGTGGCCACACCGCGTTTTGAGTTGCGAGAGTCCCAACGCCGAGTAATATTGATATTGACAGTAGACAATTCGAAATAATTTGTGCTAATGTTTACAAACAAAGTCGGTTCTTATTTATGTGTTGTGTTGTGTATATACCACCAAAGGCTGATGAGACTGAATACATGGTAATGTTTAATTTATTAGAGAATTTATGTGTAAAGTATAGGCATAGTATACTTATATTAGGTGATTTAAATTTGTATTCGTGCAATATTAATATATGCAATTATTTTGAATATTTCCTTGCATTCTGCGAAGTCGCTCAGTGTAACATGGTACCTAACTGTAACGATCGACAATTAGATCTGGTGTTGAGCGGGCGCAGCGGCGTAACCGTGTGCGCAGCGGACGAGGGGCTGCAGCCCGTGGACGCGTATCACCCGCCGCTCGCGGTCGCGGTCGCCGTCGCGCCGCGCGCTCTACCATCCACCCCCCCGCCGTACACACGGCCCCGGAATCGCCCTTCCATACGCCGTACAAGCAAAAGAATTTTCGTAAAACAGATTTTTATAAATTATATTGCTCAATAAAAATAATAGATTGGAACGATATATACAGTTTAGAAGACCCTGATGTAGCTTTAGACTACTTTTTTAATAAGTTGACTACAATTTTCGACAGTTGCGTACCCCATAAGAAACATCAGAATATAAACAGTAGATATATATATCCTGAATGGTATACATCTGATCTTATAAGAGAAATTAGATTAAAATACAGTTTGCATAAAAAATACAAAGCTAGCAAATCAGACTCAGATTACAAGGCATTTGCTCGGTGTAGGGCTAGAGTGAAATCCGCGACAGCGCGAGCTCATGACTACTATAGGGATCGTGTACAGAACCATTTAGCCACAGAACCCAAAGCTTTCTGGAATTACATGAGATCAAAAAAAGACAGTTCACGCAAATATAAATTAGTAAAAGATGGACAAGTACTATCAGGGCAAGAATCTGCTGAGGAATACGCGAGGTTCTTTCACTCAGTTTATAGCGTACAACCCGGCACACTGAACGCCGGCCCCGGGCGGCGCGTGCGCGCACCTCGCGCCGCTTGAGCTGGCAGCCGTGCGCCGCGCGCTGGGTCGCTTGCCGCCAAAACGCTCTGTAGGACCGTATGGTATTCCTCCCTTTATTATTAGGGATTGCCGAGAGGTATTGGCTGAACCACTACAACATATATTTAATGCCTGTATAACTGCCGCAAATTTTCCGGATATATGGAAACTCACTCGAGTAGTGCCGGTACCAAAAGTTCAAGGAGGTACGAATGCCAGTGACTATAGGCCTATAGCGGTACTGAGTGCTACAGCCAAGGTATTCGAGATGGCTATCCACGACAGCATATTTTCGCAAATAAGTGCCTATTTATCTGACGCACAGCACGGTTTTCGGCCGGGGCGCGGTACGACAGGAAACTTGTTACAGCTGATGACACAACTAGTGCCAGCAGTTGACGCCGGATTGCAGGTGGATCTGGCCTACCTCGACTTCCGAAAGGCGTTCGACACAGTCGACCACGACGTCCTTCTCTCAAAACTAGCGAATATAGGCTGCACGCTTCATGCGCTGAAATTTTTCGCTAGCTACCTACGAGACAGACGTCAGTACGTTGATTGTGGAGGACACTATTCTGAGCCCTACTATACGAGGTCAGGTGTCAATCAGGGCAGTAATTTGGGACCTTTATTGTTCATCTTTATGGTGAATGACTTACCACAAGTAGTTAGATCAACTTGCCTACTATTTGCCGACGACGTCAAACTGTCTGTAGTCGTGAAGGATATTGCGGCCTGCGAAATACTACAGCAGGATTTACACAGTGTTGTTCAATGGAGCCAAAATAATAAATTATATTTTAACATAGCTAAATGCTCGGTGGCATCATTCACTCGTTCGCGGAGCTCGCAACACTACCAGTACAACATGGAAGGTTTACCGCTGCAGCGTGTCACAGAGGTGAAGGATTTAGGCATACTTTTCACTACTGACTTGTACTTTCGGCAACATATCGTAGATATTTGTAAAAAGTCATTTCGCAATTTAGGATTTGTTTTACGTCAGGCAAATAAATTTACAAATATTTCAGCACTAAAGGCTTTATACGAGGCCCTTGTGAAGAGCCATTTAGAGCACAATGCAGTATTCTGGAGTCCAAGCGAATCCAAGTATAAACTTATGCTAGAAAGAATACAAAATAAATTTATCAGATTTTTGTATATGAAGATGTATGGAATATATCCTGGATATCCACTACTGTATCCAACGTTGTTTATCTTGGGCATGGTAGGATATTACAAATTAGAGGTAAGGCGTGAGGTAGCACTAGCTACATATCTGTTTAAAGTGCTTCGTGGTAGAACACAACACGCGGCCATGTTATCTCAGCTAACCCTGTGTGTACCTAACGATTATGTGCGGCGACGACGGAGACCGCGGCTGTTGGTAGTACCGTGTGCGCGTACTAACCTCCTGCAACAGACACCATTAACGCGTGCGTTACGCACGTTGAATTTAGTAGCTGCGCGGAAAGACTTATTTGCATGTCCACTGAGCGATTTCATCAGGATAACGTACTGTGTAACAAGTTTAAATATTTGATTATTACATTAATGTTTTTTTATCTTTCTTTGTCCTACGTTTGTCGCATTAGGTTAAGATATCTGTAATGGTAGACGTATGTATGTATATAATAACACTCCTGCCATGCTATACCGGGTCATCAAAATCTAATAAAAATGTAATATAAACCTGTAAGTTATTGCAACACATTTTAAGTAAAATATTATCATAATCACCTGCATATAACCCCATATGCGCAGCTACACTTCAACTAAACACTTGGCTGGCGTATTTCACTTTCATTTTTGGTATTTTAGAAGGAATTACGTGACTATCCGTCAATTTCGGGATTAATCTAATGCCTTGATAAACATTATTTTCTGTATGTAAGGCTATAATATGCTCCCATTTGGCATTTTTTTCTTCGCCATCAAATTTGTATTTTAAATGTTTTGTAAGCAAATTATTTCTAATGCCTTTTAATAGATATGGAGGATCATAAAGCGGAATAATTTTTCGGTTTTTAATTATTATAACATTGCCATAACGGTCAACATCTTGACCGCTTCGTAACATATTCCCCCTAGTTTCACCACAAAGTAATTTAATAGCATGCCTGTTATTGGTTCCCTGATCACATACTGTAGCACATACTTCTAGCCCAGCATCTATGATATTACTAAGCACGGCTTTAATCTGTGAAGCTAATTCTGGGCCCTTAGTTGCAGCTTGAGCAAAAGTATATGCTACAGGTAGTCGGTAATTGTGAACAAGGCCTCTGATCATGAACACTTGGGCATGATCGGCTATTTCTGTTCGCATCTCTTGACCATTAGTGACGAACCCAATAACACGATCTTTTCTTTCATTGTACGCCATTTGAGCTTTCAAGGACATCTCATCAAAAAGTAATATACATAACTTTTCCTGTGGTTTCATTTTACCAGCTCTTTCTTTCATCTGAGCAAAAACACTGGCATTAATACCTGGCTTTACATCAGCCTCACGTAGCAATTTAGTTAAAACTTGAAGTGAAGGTAATATAAATATTTTTCTTATGAATTTATATGCTTTAGGACTTTGTTTTAGCAACGCCAAAGCTAATATTTTTTCTTTCAGCGAAAATCTTCTGCCTTTTTCTTTCTTTTTAAGTTCTCTAAATTGTAATAAAGTTATGGTTCTTGCAGCAGTCGGTAGGCTGTTCATTATTCTTTCAAACGTTGGATGTGTCATAAATTTTTTTGCCATTTTCAATTCAGAACCCTGTTTTTTTAGTTTCCAACGATATTTCGATAATTGCTTTTTGGTGGCAACTAACTTGTTATAAATGTCGTTATTTTGTTGGATTATCGTTGTGCGAGGTTGTCGCCTACATTTATTTAAGGGTTCAACACATGAATCTGAAAAATTGAGTGATTGTGTTAGAATGGTATGACTGAGGCCGCGTCCTGGACTAGAGCGACGGGTGAAACAGCAGCGGTGAGCGGGAACGGGTCGCTGTCATCCAGGACACTTGCATAATAAATATAACAAACAAATAAATTCTGACTGCCTCGTTGGTCTCGCGGCATAAATGTGCGCGTGGGATTGGGAGGTCTCGGGTTTGATTCCCGGGTCGGGCAAAGTTTATTGGGTTTTTCCGTTAGGAAATTCTCAGTAGCAGCTCGGAGTCTGGTCATGTGCCCGGTACGGCAATAGGCTCGCCCCCCTATTACGTGGGACCTAAAAATTCATGGTGAAATATGGGTGTTATATCACACCTCTGCCTACCCCTTCGAGGATACAGGCGTGAGTCTATAAATAAATAAATAAAAAATAAATAAAATAAATTCACATGCTCATGTAGGCACTTATGTATGAGATAGCATCATGATATTATGTTTCAACATACCAGGTTTAATCAACAAGGTACAGTCCATTTCTTCAATTTTATCCAAAGCCTCAGTTATTGGTGTATTGACTGAAAACATAGATGTAGATAGGGATTTAAATGTACAGTCATGAATGCGAATCGATCACTTTTGTTCTAGGTAATGTGGTTCTATGGGGTTAGTAGACCTCGCAAGCCCGCCTCGTGGGTTTTCCGCAACATTGTATATATAATGAAGCCCTTACTGTGAATCTCGACTTTAATTGAAATGCGTCAATAAATAACGCTAAAGCAAACTTCCCCCATTTCTCCCCTATTTTTCCCACAGTCAGAAATGGCAGTCGCCTAAAAAAATTATAAATCAAGAAACTTTTGTGCCAATTTTCGTCAAAATCGGTTGTTAAATGCGACCGGAATGCGAATGATGAGAACACACAGACGGAAAAAAGTATTTTGGCCGATCGCGAAACTGAGACGCTTCGCTCGCTCGGTCAATTACCCTACATATCATATCAACAGCCTTTAGCAGTCCACTGCTACACCTAAGCCTCTCCTTATAGTATGTAGGGTTTGGACTACTACACCATGCTGGCCAGACGGGTTGGTTTTATATCGAGTTTTCCCTCTATTTGCAATGATAAATAATCTTTGCGTGGTGGTTTCCCTTAAGCGCCTCATATGACACCCTCAAGATGAAATGGGATGGTGACGGTATTCTTATTCCGTCATATAACCTAAAATAAAAGTGATCGAACCATGATAAATTTCTCAATTGACTTTTCTTGCTTTTTGTTCTGAGGTAATAGTTTCGGGTATTTTACTAAGTAGGTATTTCTAGTCTGAAATATTACTTTTTGTTGAGTTAATCTTTCGGGTTTCGAACCCGAACTAGTTACCATGATCCTTAGCTACATACGTTAGCCATTACACAAACAGAGCAGTAAATCAGTAATCATTGATTCCAATTTCTTCTTCTTAGCGTGTCGTTGGCAAACGCTAATATACTTATTTGCTGCCCAAAAAGCAGCCACGGTTATTGCGTTATCGGAAGCATCCATTAGTTCCTCCTGCGTGCAGGTTTTCGGGCACGCAGTGCACGATGTAAGATGGGCCATCGTTTGCCTTGCACATTCCAACTAACAACTTACAAATATCGTAGGAGAAAATAATGCATTCTTTTAATACTTAGATAGGTACCTTTTGAAATTAAATCTGATTTGTTTTCACTATTTTCGATAGATACTGATAATTTGGCTTTGCTATATGTAAATGTTGGTAAAGACACTGGTTCTGAAATAATGAAATTACAAGAAATCAGTGCATGTGAGTAATTAATGTACTATACTGATATGAATATTGAATAAGTCAGCCTGGGTAGGCTAATACATATTTTTTAATCTGTCATAAATCGTTAAGTATAAATATGTATCTATCTACTGAAAAAAATTACATACCCAACATACTTTCTTGAAGGCAGTTATGTAAGTTTGACGATGATGAGGGACAGGGATGAGGTTTCATATTTACAATATTATCTCCTAAAAAGCATTTTATTATTACTCAGTGACTTCAGTTATAGAATAGCGTGTATTCTCAATAACATATCACAAACAGCAGCACTCGTAACTCACAGTAATAAAGCTCGTAGTAGTTAGAGCATTCTTTTTGCATTGTATTTGTTGCACGTCATCTTAAAATGGATATGCCTTCATGTAGCAATAGACCGGCACAACAGCCTTCTCCGGTCCATTGCTGGACTTAAGCCTCTCCTGAAGGAGCTTTTGCCCTGCTATACCACGAGGGCCGGACGGGTTGATATAGGGTTTTATTTAGAGTTTTCCCTCTCTTTGCAATGATAATCTTTTCGTGGGGTTTCCCTTAGTCGCCTCATATGACACCCTCGGGATGAATTGGGGTGGTGACACTCTGTATTCTTATTCCGTCAACATACGGAACAAATATTTATATTACTAAATAAGATATTATTTTCTTCTGCAGTTGAAATTAATAGGAACAGGTACTTTAAATTGTTGATGTCTATTTAGGTACGACTTGTTGCAAGATTAAATTATTTGCATTGTTTTGAAGTGTTGGTGAGGCGGACTGTCCTAATAAATAACTATTTTTTATTCATTCTTAAATACCTACTCAGGCTATTTCGAGCTTTGGTCATAAATAACATCATTACTGAGGTTGCGCAGAGGATTTAGGGCTCAAACTTACGGCGCGCACCTCTGATTTGGCTTATTTGACGACGAATAGAGAGCTATCTTTTCATCGTCTTGTCTCTTGTCTTCACTCATCCCTCATGCCGTCCGTCCCACCTGGCATGAAGATCTTTAGTAAGTAGTTGTTACGGCATGATCTGCCCTGCCAACTACTAAAGATCCCCCAAGATACTCCCAAGTAGGACTAGATCAAATGAAAATGAGACACCGCTAGGAATATAAGACAATAACTAACGATCATGATGAATAAGTGAACTGAAAATTGAACAATGTTATCAATATGAATCAATTGTGTAAAAAGCTATTGTATACTGCACCTTTTGAATTAGATGGTAAGTTTTGAATGAATGAATGAGTGAAAAACAGTGGTTCTGAAATTATAAAAAAAATATTAGATATTTACACGAAAATACTATTTCTTACTTAGAAATAGGTATGTACTCGTAGAAATCTCGACAGATTTCAAATTCAAACGAAAACCCAATTATCTACGCATAAAATTATCTTAATTATTGTAACAAGTCGATAATTTAAAAATTAAAAACATGTCTGCCATGAATGACGAAATATATATTTTTTAAACATTACACTCCTTTTTAGGCAGTCGTATAATAATATAACCTATATCACTCGGGAGGATGTAAGGATTCTAGTGATAGGTACCTAACACATCCAAATCGGTTCAGGCATTCAGAAGTTATCTGCACTATATATATAAAATATGTAATAATAATAATATTTTTTTAATTTTTAATTATTTTTTTAATTTTATATTATTAATATAATAAAGAGGAAAAAATTGTATTTTTGTTTGTTTGTAATGGATAAACTCGAAAACTACTGAACCGATTAAAAAAAATCTTTCACCATTAGAAAGCTACATTATCTGCGAGTAACATAGGATATATTTTATTTTAGAAAAAATAGGGTTCCGTAAGATATTTGGGTTTTTCGGGTACGCGAAGTAGTTCCCTCAGGACGCGGGTGAAACCGCGGGAAACGGCTAGTGGCGGAATAAAGAAACTCACATACATACATATTTACATACTTACATACATATACATGCATACACGTCTGGGTATTTACAGGAATAAAAAGTATTTTATATTAATGTTAGCCGTTGTAATAAATTATCAACGTTCCAGATTTCATACATTCCTTTTTGCGTTATTGAGTGAACAGAGCCGCCTCACCGCTTGGCAAAGCAGTGAGATTGAACTTTGAACCCCACTCGAGCCAACATTGATTTACAAATTGTTGTTTCGAGTCTGGGTGTGCTTTGTTCTATGTTTCCAATTGCAAACATCTTTTAATCTTGCTAGTGTTGGTCTAGGATTGTATATTTTTTTTGGTATATTACTTAACTATTATTCTAAGCTGTACGTTTGCCGACTTGCTTGACAAAAACCGATGGGCTGCATTCAAACACACGAGATTTTTACAATTTAACCCTTCAACTCCTTCCTATCTTAAAGGACGATTCGAGTTCCTTCATGATACGCATAACCGTTATTTAAGGTCATCAGAATTTTTTTAACTAAAAATGCCGGTACATTCCACAGCACTGTATGACAAATCTTTTTGTGTTACCACTGTTCGTCTTTGGAATGCTTTACCATTACATATAAGACAGGCTCAAACGATAACTAAATTTAAAGCTTCAGTAAAGGCTCACTATCTATCACTATAACTTCTTCTAGTTCTACAAAATACATGTAAGTATTAAATATGTGTATGTATGTGTATGTATGTATGTATAACTATGTATGTATGTTTATGTATATGTATATAATTATGTCTATCATTTATTATCATATTACAGGAATAAATATAGGTATATTAAATATGTATATATTATATAGCTTTGTTTACTTTGTTTACACATGCAACTACCGATTTTCTCCTACGAATAATATTTCCATCCAAAGGTTGCCTGGTAGAAATCGCTTTCAGCGATAAGGCCGCCCTTTGTACTATAGTTAGTTATAAGATCTCTAATAATGTTTTATAATGTGTACAATAAAGTGTAAAATAAATAAAAACAAAAAGACAGGGTGCGGAAACAGTAGGTAAATGGATTTCCGTGGACAAAGATCTTTTGTCGGCACTAGTCGGTCTGCGACGTACACAGATAAATAAATAAGCACGATTCCTCCTACATACAAAACAATTACGAACCACTTTTGCTTGGACAGGTCTAGGCTCTAAACTCAAATATTTCCTACTCGTACTTAGTACCTAGCCGTGATATGTGGTATACTAAACTCTCTAATCTTTTTTTGTTTCGTCCATTATGAAAACAATATTTACGAAATCTATATATTAAAAGAATTTGTGTTTTATAATACGAGTCGGCCAGCCCGTTCTACCCAACCGATTCGCATGATTTGTTTTTTTTTAATGAAATCTCTCGCTGCATAGATTTGTCATCAAGCATTAGAAATAACATAACTTGCACATTCATCAAGTTATATGCAAAAACAGTTTTCTCCCATACATTTTTTACGTTTTCGTAGCCGTAGTCAAGGACTTTCTGCTTCTATATATCTGGTTCTCATTGAGGTAGGCGTTTCGTTATAGGCCTATAACACGTGCTGAAAAGAGCTCTTTCATTTGATGGTATGCTCATTTAAATTGGGTGAGTTTGAAGGAAGATAGGTGTGGACATTGAACTTATTTTTCAATATGTTCCTATAAATTTCTTAAGATTCCATTGCTTTCTCTCTACATGGACGGTTCTAAATTCAAAAACATATGGCATCTAATTCAAAAATATTTTTATGTCATCATCTAATAAGTTCCTTGCGGTAACTGCCAGTAAAAACCGTTATGCCTCCTTAAGGTGACCTTGCCTTACTTTCATACGGGTGTGACTGTGGTGGTGTGTAAAATTATACCCGATGTTGAACTGATCTCTGATGTTGAGGAATTTTCCCCCTTTTTTTGTATCGCGATGAAATTCAGTTACGGATTGTCCCTCAAAGGGACCCCTCCGCCAACTCTGTTCCGAGTTTGGGGAAGGTGGAGGGCGGGTGTGTGGCTCGGCTCTCCCCCCTATATGTTCGGGGGGTCATACCCACTAAAACACCGCGGTGTTCCTATATCGACCCTCGTGACGGGGTCGCGGTAACGACGTCAGTATACCCGCGACCCCAGGCATTTTCCCCAAATGTAGTGAAATTTCCGCCTAATGTTGGGAAAATCAACCCTACAGACGGGTAAATTAAGTTTTCATCATCAGCCATTAACAGTCCACTGCTGGACTAGGCCTCTCCTTTGAAAGGAGGAATTGGCCTACTATACCACGCTGGCCAAACGGGTTGGTACAGGGTTTGTATCAAGTTTTCCTTCTCTTACAGTGCTGTTCTCTGCATAGTATGGTCCCTCTGTCAGTTCTTACGACACCCATGGGTTGATATGGGGTGGTGACATTCCGTATTCTTAATCCGTCACCACACGGATTACCGTTTATGTTAGGAAAATTTTTCTGTTTTTAAATTACGGACTTTCTGCGGGCATCTTATTTTTTTTTATGTGGAACATATTACAGCGGCTCATAGTACTATTGTCATATAATTATATTACAAGTGGTAGTTATGGTAGAAATTGTAGCTTTGGTAAGAATAGTAGTTTTGAGAGAAAAGGTACGTTTTTGGTGGAAATGGTAGATATGATAGTGTTAGTACGAATAGTAGTTTTGTTACAAATAGTAGTTTTGATAGGAATAATATTTTCGGTAGGAATAGTAGTTTTGGTAGAAATGTTACTATCGATTGCTACCAAAGGTACCATTCTTAGCAAAACTACCATCTCTATCAAAAGTACCATTTCTACCAAAGTTACCATTACATATCTAAATTATGATGGACTAATCACATATCACAATAATCACCTACACAAAACAAAATAAATCGTGCTTCTCACAAAAAAATTTAGCTGAATAACAGAAATAAAACCTATTTTCTTACTTATAAAAAAGTTGTTTATCTATATTTTTAATTTTGATACTAAAATATTGACAGATAAAATAAAAAAGTGAAGTTAGCGTAAGAGCGTAAGTTAGTTACTTGAGTTTCTGATTTATAAACGTATTTTTTTAGAGTAGTTGTGTTTTCAATTATAATTATGGTTCTTGGAAGGAGATTGAAAAATGCTCAGAGAAAGTTTGAACAAAGAATCTTGGTCAATGACGGCCGATCATACCAATATGTAAGAGCTTTTTTATAATATTAAAATATGCTGTGGAGCAGCACGGGTACTCTACTTAAGAATGAATATAATTTCATAAAAGTACCTGCTATTTATCTGTTAAACAGACATAATTGACAACATTAACTACTTTTCGTTTAGTTAATGAAAAAGACGGAAAGAGCGATTCGGATTCGCGCCCCGAGGGCTCCGAATCGTTATTTTACTTAAGAAAAAGTTATTCAAACAGAGAAAAACATTCGTAATACTAGAACTTGTTCTTTGTCAGATTTTCTTTTACTCGTGATATAGGGCTCACTTTCATATCAATTTCAAGATTCTTGTTTATTAGGAAATATATTTTACTTGTAGGGACCATATAGATTGAAGATATCGTGTGTATTATTGGGAAAGTTCGAAAAGTAGTATATTTATGGTATGGGTTTGAAAGGCGACGTTTGTTTCTTCATTATAACAACTTGTCTCACTGCTGGACATAGCCTCTCCTAATTTGCGCCACAATAGCATTGTGACTATTGTGAGCCTGGAGGAGCACTCGGCTTACTATATACTACGCGGGTCAGACTGGTTGGTTTATGGACTCATGTCGAGTTTTCCTTCTGTTCGCCAGGATATTATTTTCTTCGCGTATATGCTTTTATCTTTGCCTGTTACGACACCCACGGAATAAAAACAGGTAGTAACACTTTGTATTCTTAATCCTTCACAACAACAGAAAACGTTGATACATTGAATTATTTCAATCGTTTGATTTTGTACAGAGAAATGCAATATTGTAAGCATAAAACATCGGCGTTCGAGTTAGCGTTTGCATTGAATTGCTTTATGACCTGGCTATCTCTCATCCACAGCTTCACCTACAGGGTATTTGATAACATGAATATATGAAGTATTTGTTACGCAAGGACATAGTTTGTCACTCTGTGTTTTGAAATCTACCCAAAGCCCTTCAGGTATTCAAGAGTGACAAACATCCAGGAATTAATAATATCAGTAGGATGTTAATTTTGATTCGATATTTGAACTGTCACAAGAAAATAAGGGCAATAGTGTATGACAGCTAGTGCACTTCGTTATATAGGAAGTATAAATGGATATAGAATAAGAGGAAACCTTGAAATATCGTAATCTTTTGGGCTGTCTTATAGGCATGGATAAATATTAAGTAAAATAGGCGTCTAATAATCAGAACCGGAGATCTGAATAGAGTCGAAAGTTAATAATAAATGAAATAATTCTTGTAAGAAGAAAACTGCCATTCGAGAATAATAAAAATACTAAGAGATCATCTTTAATACTCTTAATAAAATTAGCAATAAACCCGATACTCTCGCGAGCAAACGTAACGTTTATTTGCCACACGAATAAAACACGCAAATTGAAATAGTCTAACAAAAAATATAAGACACATTGAGATGACATGTTGGCACAGTTTATGACAATGAAAGCCGACTAGCCACTTCGGGTGAATTTAATCAGCACCGGTTAAAGTTCCCTTCAGAAACAATAACAATTCGTTCAACGATATAATGTGACCGCACAGTTTACCCCCGAGGAAGGTTTAAGTTCAAAAGGCCTCATAAGTTTATGTGTTGAATGAATCTAGGAACCAGCCGCGTAATGCAAAAGTTGTAATTTGATTTGCAATGGCAACCACTAGCTGCCATTGTTTTCATTTACCTAAAGCAGACCGGCTTTTTGTTTCTCGTTTAAACAAGTTACGAGTTTCAGAGTTATGAATAAATGAATAGTTTTTCATTATACTAGCTTCTATCTTCTTAGCGTACAAAAAGGTTTTTAATGTCGTGATGAAAACTTAAACGCGAGGTAGGCGTCCATCCCACATGCGGACGTGTTGGTCTTTTTACATCTTTGCCTCTTGTGCAACTGAAATTTACATCGGCGGCTGAGTTTCTTGTTGAGATAATACAATGATACGTCTTTCTGGAGTCAGCGAAGCGTGAGATTTATAAAAACGTAACCATATTAGTCCTTTGTCTTTACTTTTGTTAATCTTTATGGTTTGCTTGTAGTACAGTAATCACAACAAAAATATTAAAGAGAGTGACGATAAAAAATACGAGAAGGATATGAGACCTATATATATGCACAGGAAATTGGCAAGTATGACTGAAAATTAACTGAAAATCAGACTAAAAATATCTTGAACGATCAAGGTAAAAGTCAACCGCAACGTCAATTTATGACGTCATGGCGTATTATGTAAATAACTAATGTAAGAAATATTACGTATCGATATATTTCCACTTTAAAAGTCATTTTCTGCTTAAGGAAAACTTAGAACAAAATTGTCTAAACAATACACAAATGTGTCAGGTGACATGGGATATATAGGGAAACTGACATAAATGCCCTGCCGCTGAGTGCCATCGTCCAAATACTTTAAAAGTTTATCACTTAGACTATATATATGCCCGGTACGGCAATACTGCCGTCCTTTGACTAGAACCCCGTTAACCCTCATATGGTCGATTTTGAGTTTTAAATGCAATGCGTTACAGTTTTAAATTCTCTATCTTTCTGTCTAAGAGCCATATCTCTATCACTTATAGTTTAAGAGATATTAAAACACGATTTACCGTTAAATGACAAAATATGCAATAAACTCTTGACTAAAAACTGACTATACCACGCTTCTAAGCTTGATTCCCGTTTAAGTACCTTAGTTTCCAAATTCGCCTAATATTTTTTAAATGTTTCATTAACTTTAACCTCGTTAATTGAATATTCTCGTCTACAAATACACTAAAAGCCTTTAACGTGTTTATAATTAAGAGTCTATTTAGATAAACAGAAATAAAAACAATGCTATAAACTATTTATGATGAATACCTTATCTTAATTCTGGTTAAACGCCTATAACGGTATTTTTGTCAAGTAATCAATACTAGGATTTATTCAAAACAATTTGTTAAAAAAGCATTATTTACTTCTACAATGGAATTTCATCATAAAAAGGTTAGTCATTCTTAACTTAATACCCGCTAGTCCACATTCCTTAGCTAGCAACCCGTTAGCCGTTTCTCGCGCTTCATTCATTCCGGGAGCGTGCGGGGATGGGAGATGCGCGCGGGGATGGGATATGAGCGCCGGGAGCTTTGCCATTCCGCTCGGAGAGCTCATAGCGTGTAACCGTGCGTCATCGCATCGCATTCCCGCCAAAACACAAATATGTCGGGGAGCATTACGAGGTAAAATTTGACAATTTTTGTGTAATAAAGTAATTAATAGTATCTCCTTTAAGTTGTCCACCTATTCTGATTGAAGAATAGCAGACCAAAGAATCATGTTATTATGCCTTTATCGTAGGTCTGCTATTTTTCCCTCAGAATAGGTGGGAAAGGGCAGGGACTAGATGAGAGTAGCGCGAATTGGGAAAGGCCTGTATCCAGCAAGGGACTGATGAAGGCTGATGATGATGAGGAATGATAATTATATGTTCCCGTTTTTCCAAAATATTATTAGTATGTCCATTAATATTGTCGACGACATTTAGCTACGGATTATCTTTACATTGTTTACAAAGTGTACGCGTATGCACCCTTTCGCCACTCTACCAGGCCTCCTTCACTCGGCAGTACCTACAGGGATAAGTGCCTATTTTTTTCGCCCCCTATTACGTGGGACTAAAGTATATCTGGCGAAAAGTGGGTTTAGAAATACACCTCTGCCTACCCCTTCGGGGATGGAAGGCGTGACGATATGTATGTATATATGTACTATATATATTATGTTTATCATTACTGCTCATCTTGTCAAAACATCAAGTTTAATATTCTACGCAGTCATAAAATGTCTGTAAAAGAAAGGAAAGAATACGACAAGTGACAGCTTATATTTAACATAGCAGTAAAATACAATGTACCTATTGCTGGAGAGATTTTATACTTATCATAGACAATATATGTAGGTATAATAGGGTAGTTTCCAGGGTCAAAATAATTACTGACAATAAATATATAATTTCGTTTCATATACTTACCTAATGTGTTACTAAAAAGTGATTGAAACATATTTAATGAAACATATTTAATTCCACCGATTTCCGGTATTGATTTGTGTTAAATTTACTATCATGTAATAGTTTATTGTTAGGATTACTTTATAATTGCAAGCATACCTACGATTAGGATGACGTATACGGTGTCCAATATGTTTCACTTGAACGCGATATCTGATCCGTTACAAATACTATCTCACGTGCATGACTTTGTCTTATATTTTTAATGCTATTCGTTTACATTTATTGAATTTCTATAAATTAATATTTTATAGGTACATATTTAGTATGTATTCAAACTCTTAATTAGTAACATTGGAACAAACGCCTTTTTCAAAAAATTATATCAATATAAACTGTATGTCAACACTCTCTTTATTTTGTTTTTTTTTATAACCAGATATTATATAATTGTGCAATTTAGTACAATACATAAGAAAAATATATTAAAGTAACTTCATAGCAACAACATGACATCAGTATTTTATAATTTGACACCGTCTTTTATAGGAATGCAGCTTGTATCTATTTATAGACAGGTAATGCGATGCGAACTTGCAATGTGTACTATATGCATCTTCAATGTAACAATTATATACGAATGATTCAATATTATTTGATACGAATATGGTTCAATATTTTATTATGTATCGTTATTCAATGTTTTAAATATAAAAAGATATATTAAGTATGGGATGGAGAATCCAAGTAATCGTCTCTGATGATTTAAGGGATGGAGAATCCAAATAAAACATCTATTTCGTGATCAAAGATGGCGGATAGGATTTTTGTCTTTAATCAATGTGGGTATCGTCTCCAATATTTAAAGGGATGGAGAATCCAAATCCAACATCTATTTCGTGATCAAAGATGGCGGATGGGAAATCAAAGATTGCAGATGGGAAAGTTTTAAAAATCAATATGGTTATCGTCTCCGATGTTTTAAGGGATGGCGAATCCAAATACACCATCTATTTCGTGATCAAAGATGGTGGATGAAAAAAAAATTAAAGTCAATATGGGTATCCTATCCGATGTTTTAAGCTATGAGGAATGCCAATACAACATATATTTTGTGATCAAAGATGACAAATGGGAAATCGAAGATGGCGGATGGAAAATCAAAGGTGGCGGATGGGAAAATTCTATTAAATCAATATGGGTATCGGCTCCACCGTTATAACGGATGTGGCATTCATATATAACATCTGTTTCGTGATCAAATATGGCAGATGGAAAATCAATATATTATTTTATTGAAGTTTCCCATCCGCCATCTTTGATTACCCATCCGCCGTCTTAAAAAAGGTACTTTAAAAAGGCGATACGGAGTTCGCCGGGTCAGCAAGTATATAATATATAGGTATATAAAACCGACGCAAACTGCAAAAGAAGTTTCATGATAATAGGCTAGTTGACTAAAAAAAATTTATAAGTCCGTCCTTTAGATTATTCATCAATAAGCGATACGTATTTTTTATTTGTAAATTAAACCAAAAATAACCAAGATATAGCTCATTAAAGTTACGTATAACGTCACACCGTGCTGCATTTTTTCGCACTAGATGACGTCACACGTAACTTTAATGGGCTATATCTTTGTTATTTTTTATTTAATCGAAAAAAGAAAAAATACGTGTCCAATATTTTTTAATAATCTAAAATACGGACTATATGAATATGTAATGTTTTTCAAGAATATTTTATAAAAGATTTCATGAATATGTTTAAAGGTTTGTAATGAACTGTTGTTATGGAGTCATACCTAAGGAAATGAGGATTGATATGGTTTATTAGTAGTTATGTGATGATATTTGAGTGAGTACTTAAGTTTATTGGTTTTGGTGCGTAAAATAAATGTGTAAAGTAGAATGGAATATTTGGAAAGATAATTTTTTGACAGCAATTTGGATTGATCACCCAAATGCGTAATTAAATTGTTATAAATCGAAGTATTCAATTGGATGTGTAAAGCATAATAGTTGTGATATGGTATGATGATGTTGAATATTATACTGAAAGATAATAATTAATGTAGGTACACACTATGAAAGATACGATGAAGTGTTCTGTTCCTTCAATTTGATCATGGTGTAAATGAAATTTCTCTGTGAGAATTGTTGGTGGCCAAAGGAGCCTTAAATAATGACCTTCATAATATAATAATGATGATGAATAAAGTCGACAAGTGATGAATATGATTATGTATAAAAAGAAAGTCGACTAGAAATGAATATAATGATGATGAATAAATAAAATCGACTATAATATTGTTATGACATGTTATATTATGGTGTAGGTACCTACTTACGAAATAAGTAAAGATGGATTTTGTAAGAAAATAAGGAAATATGTTGGAATAGCGAGATGTGATTATGGAAATGGAATAAATATAACGGTTAAATTTGGGTGAATATGCAAATTATTATAAATAAAAATATTGTTGATTGAATCAGGCGTTACTTTGCGGAACTCCATTGTAACCTAATGGAAGGAAAGAGGAACCCACCACGCACCCTCGGATTGACTACCCCAACTATTGCAATAGAAAAAGGTTGACAATACCGAACTCCTCTAAAAGGATAAGGGATATAGGAATGGTATGGGTTCCAGGAAGATACCTGACTTGCAGTATCCCGCTGTATGCGCCGACTATTCTTCGACACGTGTTTCGCCTCTGCACGAGGCATCCTCAGGAGCGATGGGCAACGACTGAGCTGGTAACCAGATTACCTATATGTACCTATATCATGCCGTTATCTCTTTTCAGGTTCATTATCACATACAGAATATAATATTGTTAAATATTGGTTTTTAGGGGTTTTGAATTTAAAACTAGGGATTTTTGATAATTGTTTACCATAGGTAGTTTTTGATTTCAAGTGATAAAACTCGCTTTATATTAGAAAATCCTACTTTACCTACGGTGTCCAAAGTACCCACTGTCCAAATATTAGTATTTCACTGGGTCAGCGATGATATTATATCAGTCAGGTCAAATGATTTTATACAATAAGATAAGATGGTGATTTAAATGAAACAATATTTTATTGACTGCACCTTTGGTGTAATGGTTTAAGCGGCTGCCTCGCCGCTTGATACTGCGCCGAGTGTTGTGGGTTCGATCCCCACACGAGACAACTCTTGGTGCGATTCATAAATCGTTGTTTTGAGTCTGGGTGTTCATTGAGCCCGTTGGTTATATGTTTGTAAAGTCCCCCGCGGCACAGGATTTATTCGTAATGCGGGAGTAGTCTTTTAAAAACAAACTAAATTATGTCGATGCTATTAAATAAGAAAGCCGATGACTAATTATTATTTTTCAATCCAAATATTTAATAATTCCTTCTTGGCTAGTAGTTAGTACTTTCATAAATATTTAGACATGCATCTACATACTGCAAGGAGACTTACGCCATAAATGATACACCTCTGTTAATTACGTAGCACTAACAATACAAATAATTGTCTCAACCCGTATTAGCTTTATAGGCTTAAGACGTTGCATTTGGTATTCAAATTAACCCTTAGCCACCTAGCACCTAATACCGTCACACTACCACCTAACATACGTCTGTGAGACCCCGAAGCAAAAAAAAAATCTCGTTTGTAGAACTGTGTAATGTAAGTTTCAGTTTTTAATTAAAAGATTACTATGAACTTAATAAACTTTTTATTAGAGTAAGAAAGGCACATGAATATCAAAATTTTTATAATAATCTCAATTAAAGTAATCAACAAGTCTTAATTTTATCCTTATAAAGTAACATATTTGGAAAATGAGATCCATTACAATAATCATATAAGTAGGAGCTTCTTTGAACTCTTTTTGAATATTTACTAATATAATAACTTAAAAAAACATAATAATATCTCAATTAAAACAAAACTTAAACAAAATTTCAAGTCCTAAACTTACAGGTTTTCACGACTTTTAATGCAGAGTTTGTGTGAACATTCCAGGCAAATAGGAGCTTTGCATTCGAAACACATGTATTGTGTTTTACGTTTCTTTTTAGAATCGCAAGTAGAACAGTTCCTGCGCACTGTCAACTTTTCTTCAGCACCAGGTGGAATCCTCGCAACTGCCTTCTAACACATACTCTAATGGTACATCTGCTTCAACATCACTACCTTCATCATTTGGTATATTTTGGTCATCTGATATATCTCGTTCCAACCACCGCTCGATGCATTCATTATTGAAAGCCATTTTCAACTAAAACAAAAAAATATACTAATGTAAAAAAGTATCTGCCTTAATCTTACGTTCACTAGAAACAATCCGAAGATGCATTCGCACATAATCGTATAACCTTAATTCCCAGTTACATTGCACTGCGACAAAACCGCGCTCACATTGCAGTGTTTGCACATCTTATATTTGCGGTAAACGTGTAAGTAGTGCGCGTGTGGGTTCCAATAACATTCGCGTATCATAACAGCCAACTAGAGGACCCGTGCTGCTCCGCAGCATATTTTAATATTATAAAAATGCTCTTACATATAAGTATGATGAGTACATTGTAGTCTTATCTAATAAGTAAAAAGATGATATTTTAACCAAAAATATATATATCACAAAACTTCTTATCTCACAACATTGGCTTTGCGTTGCACCTTAGGTATCGTGAAATTTCCACCTTGGCATTACTGAATAGTTTGCCGCGCAATCGGGATATATATAATATATATAACTGAACACTGACGAAAGAAAGTTCTTCAATATGACTGTGCTGCCCTACCATCCTTTCCATTAGGACACTGTAATGTCCTTCGTCCAGGTCCCCAAAAAATAGCAAGTTATGAACAATTTCGCCAATACCATAGTCAGTAATCGTATTACTGTTTTCCAGGTGAACTTTGAATTGACACTCGGGATATAGCTCACTTACACTCTGAAGTTCACATGCCCTGCGTACTGTCCATTGGCACCCATCACACGTTTGTAATCTGTTGCATTTGTAATGGTCTGGCCATATGCTTCGTCCCCAACAATGAAGTTACTATATACCTACTTATTGACTATGTTATCAACAGTGGCCAAACAAATTTCATCATATTTATTCTCACTTTTATGTAAACAATAAGAAATTGCGCGGAATAAGCAATTACCGTCACCAAGAATGGAAATCACTTGAAAATATAATTGTTGATGCTAGAATAATTCAAATCTGAACCCGTTACCACCCGTATTATTTTAGCAGTAGGAGGACCATCCGGTACCAAATCTCCAACAGCGATTTGTCACTAACCAAGATTCTTTGTTCAAACTTTCTCTGAGCATTTTTCAATTTCCTATCAAGAACCATAATTATAATTGAAAACACAACTACTCACAAAAAATACGCTATTAAATCAGAAACTTAAGTAACTAACTTACGCTAACTTCACTTTTTTTTTAAAGTATCTGTCAATATTTTACTATCAAAATTAAAATATAGAAAAACAATTTTTTTTATAAGTAAGAAAATAGGTGTTATTTCTGTTATCCAGCTAAATATGTCTGTGAGAAGCACGATTTATTTTATTTTGTGTATGGGTGTGATTAATCCATCATAATTTAGAAATGTAATATTAACGTTTATAGTTCTGGTCGAAATTGTAGTTTTGGTAGGAATGGTAGCTTTGGTAGCAATCGTAAGTAACATTGCTACCAAAACTACAATATATGCCAAAAATACAATTTGTACCAAAACTACTATTCCTACCGAAAATACTACTCCTATCAAAACTACTATTACATATCTACCATTTTTTTTAAACTACCATTTCTACCAAAACCACCGGTGCTGTCAAAAGTACCTACGTTTTCTCTCAAAACTACTATTCTTACCAAAACTACAATTTCTTTTATAACTACCACTTGTAATAATATAATTATATGACAATAGTACTATGAACCGCTGTAATATGTTCCACATTAAAAAATAAGATGCCCGAAAAAAGTCCGTAATTTAAAACACGAAAAATCAGTTCACCCAATGGTAACATTCGGGGAATATTACCTGCCATTAGCGATAATTCACTATAGTGATAATTTGACCAACATCGGGTATAATTTTACACACCACCACACTCACACTCGTATGAAAGTAAGGCAAGGTCACCTAGGAGGCATAACGTTTTTTCCTGGCAGTTACTGCAAGGAACTTATTAGATGCCATAAAATATTTTTGAAATTAGAACCGTCCATGTAGAGAGAAATCAATGGAATCTTAAGAAATTTATAGGAAAATATTGAAAAATAAGTTCAATATCCACACCTATCTTCCTTCAAACTTACCCAATTTAAATGAGCATACCATCAAATGAAAGACCTCTTTACAACGCGTGTTTTAGGCCCATAACGAAACGCCTACCTCAATGAGAACCAGACATATAGAAGCAGAAAGTCATTGACTACGGCTACGAAAACGTAAAAAATGTATGGGAGAAAACTGTTTTTGCATATAACGTCATGAATGTGCAAGTTAGGTAATTTCTAATGCTTGATGACAAATCTATGCAGCGAGAGCTTTCATTTAAAAAAAAGATCATGCGAATCGGTTGCCTAGAACGGGCTGGCCGACTCGTATTATAAAACACAAATTCTTTTAATATATAGATTACCTCTTACAAAAGATAATACTAAACCCTCAAGTCTTCTTAAAATCCAAACTTACTCCCACGAATACTATTAAGAAAATCAAGTTAAAATTCAACTCTTTTAAATAGACCCGTAGCTCTTTTTGATAATACAACTTTACACCACTTCGGATCATGTTATCGCCGCGGAGAAGAAACGGCGCAAGAAACTCCACAAACGGATCTCAAGGGAAAGCAAAAATATTGTTTTAATCCAAGAATAATCTATGCATTAAGGATAGTTCTGAGGGAGTTTAATTTCATTTTCAGCGAGCTCTTTTTTAAGACTTCAGTTTTACAATAAATGCAATAAGCATAGAGTCTCAACAAAATGATGATTGAAAATGAAAGCAAGTACGAGTGTTTGTGCGGCGGCGGGTGGGGTGCGGGCCGGGTGCGGGCCGGTGCGGTGCGGCGTCTACGCGGCGAGGACTAACGTAATTGCACCACTTCAGTCAGTTCAATAGGAGTGTACTTACCAGCTTAAGTTTTTGCCTCCAGTTTTTAGTCGGTCTCGGGCTAAGCGCCCAAGCAAGGCAATAAGTCTATTCAAAAGCTCTATTTAAAGTTTACTCACGACTAATTTTCTCACACAAATGCTTTATCCGTGTGGTGATGGATTAAGAATACGGATTGTCACCACCCCATATCATCCCATGGGTGTCATAGGAGCCGACAGAGGGAGCATATTATGCAGAAAACAGCACTGTAAGAGAAGGCTTGATACAAATCCTATACCAACCCGTTTGGCCAGCGTGGTATAGTAGGTCAATTCCTCCTTTCAAAGGAGAGGCCTAGTCCAGCAGTGGACTGATAAAGGCTGATGATGATGATGATGAAATGCTAATCTCGAAAATTAACTGCACTTATGCTGAGGTAACTAGGTTAGCCCCACGGTGCTACTAAATTAAACAGACTTTGTATACAATCAACTAGGTACTACTAACTACTAACTTTGCCGCCAGGTTTTGTCCGACTCACTTTTATTATGATTGTGTTTCGTACTGAGCTCATTTTTTGTATAGAATTTTAAAGCTAGGCTTTGTAATCTTGTTTTATTTCAAAAATAGAAATCACGTTAGCAAGTAAACCATTTGAGGTTGCAAATGTATGCAAATAGATATGATGGTGATGACCAGATCGTACGACTGGTTTCGGTCACGGCGACCGGTAGATACTTACTTCCAGAAACTGGTGTAAAGGATGGATTAAAACACGTCTTTAAGGTTCAAATGCTTGAGCTATATTGCTTAAACTTACAGACTAATATTAGAATATATAAGGAGGTTAGGCTGGCTACACACTACACCTCCCTTATAAAAAAATAAAAAAGAATACATGATATTTTTATTTTTACGAAAAAAGATTTAAAATTGGTTAAACATTTCTTATTATACTATAATGTTGCGAAAGCAAAACAAAAATAAAATTTTAGTTACATAATAATGCACTGTTGACAATTAAATAGAATGATTAAACATAGTACTCAAATAATATATAACATTATTAAAATATATTTCTATGAGATAATATTCAAATATTTGATAATAGGATACAAAATAATTTCAGTTTACACACAATTATTGCTATAATTTTCAATTAAATAATACAAAACATAACCACATTCAAGAGCAATATAAAAATCTAAAATATTTTTATTACCTAATGGAAGGAAAGAGGAACCCACCACGCACCCTCGGATTGACTACCCCAACTATTGCAATAGAAAAAGGTTGACAATACCGAACTCCTCTAAAAGGATAAGGGATATAGGAATGGTATGGGTTCCAGGAAGATACCTGACTTGCAGTATCCCGCTGTATGCGCCGACTATTCTTCGACACGTGTTTCGCCTCTGCACGAGGCATCCTCAGGAGCGATGGGCAACGACTGAGCCTTGAGTATGGGTTTGAGATCAGATGACTGTTAGTGAGCTGTCAAAAAGTATGATTTTTCTGTGCGTTTTCAGTGCAAAATATTACAATCAAGTCAGCCACAGAGCAATATTTCATTCAAATAATAATTTAAGATAACAGTCCCCGACTCTGAAGTTTTTGATTCAAGTTGAAATAATGCCAAACTGTAATTGGATTTTATAATCTGCTTAAGAGCAATTGCCCAGCCATATTTATTAAGATAAATGTCGATAGCTGCTTATCATACTTTTAAAAGGGCAGAGGGGGAAAAGACTTCATTTGTGCGAAGTTAAAGACGTAAGATCTTGATATTTTCATGAAATGAGTACCTAAGTACCAAGTATCCGAAATGTGTTTGTAATTGTGTGATGCGTAGCAGTTTATATGTCTTTGTAAAATTGATTCAATTTATGCAAATAATCTGCAAAAGAGGGTTCTAGAAACTAAGGAGCCTTTATATGTCATTTCTGTCAGCTCACTGACAGAAATGACATATAAAGAAAAAAATATTAAAAAGAATCTTTATACCTCGGCCTAGAATCGTCCTGTGGTACTCATACCACAGGACGATTCTACGCTGAGGTATAAAGAATTTTTAAAATATATTTTACAGAAGAGGCTAATTAATGTAATACGAGTTTAAGATATAAAATAGTTTATTTACTCTAGGGCACAGAAAACAATGACTTTGTAATTCACGTATTTTACTCTTTTAAATATACAATAAAACTGTGTATCTTTAAAGTTTAATAAAGTAAAAACGATACCCAGGTAAGTCAGTAATTTGGGACAACGCTTAATTAGGGTTTATGCATCTAATTTTCGTAATAAGTTCATCCATTGTCAGAGAGGGTGCAGATAATATCGAAAACTTGGGAGACCATGAACTCCGGTACCTATACGAGATACCGGAATTCCGTGGCGCTGAAATGTTTTATGTTGGGTACAGTAATAGTGATAAGTATTGATACGATCTTAATTTATATGTTTAGGACGTTGCATTTAAAAATAAGGCCCATTTTTAAATAACGGTATCCGACTTGCATTACTGACTCAATATAAAATTTTAATACGTATGTATTTGTTAAACACATATGTTTATAGCAAAATTATAATTTCCTTGTACAATATGCAGACGGCCGTATGACACCAAACTAGAATTTATCTTAAACAAAGGAAGTACATTTATATCGAAACCAATTTCCAAAATAGGTATGGAAAATGAATACCGGAATACAAAAAAACTGGTAACCACACACTAATTGGTATGATAGGTCATGCCACCAGCATACGTGTGAGTAGATATGCTCTTCACAGGGAATACGATAGTACCTGCATGAGGCTTTGAACATCACTTCCAAATGATTTTAGCCTATACAAAATAAATTAGCGGGTCTTAATCGCGTACAATTAATTTATTTAAGGTATAAATACCTTAAATTTTGATTTAATTTAATCGCGTACAATTAATTTATTTAAGGTATTTATACCTTAAATAAATTAATTGTTCGCGACTAAGACCCGCTAATTTATTTTGTATGATGTATACAAATCGCGAAAGTTTAAAATCGATGATTTTAACCTAGTTGCTGATATCATGAGTTTAATATTGATGATTTTAAGCTCATATATGCAATTTGTGCTATGTCAGACATAGGATATCGGCGAGGTATAATGTTGCTTAAGGGGTTTGTAACTGAACGCCGATATGCATCGCAATTGGAATAATATGCGTGTATGGATAAAATGTTTGACTTACATTACATCTCAAGACGTAGACATCACATGGATAGCTCTGTTTGACCTCGATGCCAATCATTTGTCAGTATGGTTCTTCCTGAATTCTTTCGGTGCGACCTGTAGGTTAAAAGGTTATATGATTCCACTGTACGGCAGTCCAGTATTGCAGGTCTATCAATTTCTATGGTATGAATTACGAATTATAACTGCCAAATACAATAGCGCCCAATATCCTGTGACCAGGTCTTTGGTAGGCCTAGATTTATACAGCACACACACAGCTCTCTCGCACCCCCCAGAGCTTTCTGGGTATAATCTCATAATAATATCTACTACCTGTATACAGGTCTCTGTCGGATATTTCACCGCTGCCAAGATATTGTATCTGTCGGGTATTTCACCGCTCTGTAACGAACGTCTCCGTTCTCTCCCCACTGAGGCATAAACGTCTTTATCCTCAGCAGAGGTCTAAACACCTCTACTATTACAATACAGAATTACCATACAATACATTACCAATTTCTAGATACGTAGAAATAATAGGATCCCATATAATTAGCTTTACAACACTAGCTACTCGCAAACAGTAGGAATCACTAAATACTTAGCTCTAGTGCCCATTTGTGATATCATCAGAGCACAGATCATCATGCAGTCAGCACATTTAATATTGTATCAGCACATCAACATATTTAATAATAATACATTTCTCATAGGATTTTACACAGTATAATATATAATGTTTCAAATGACAATGTCAATACTATGAAGTAATAAAGTAATTTCGTATTCTTCATATATCAAGTTCAAACCTCAAACGTAGAACCGTCGGTTGTGACCAGTACTTACATAGAGGTTGGTTGTTTGAATTTCTCCTGTACACTATCTACAAATCGCGAGAAATCGCGACATAGGATGGTCGTAGTTCTATGGATCTAAAAGACAATGTCACTTTAAACCCATCGAAAGATGGATGGATGCTATTATTCAGATGGGTTAATCCGAATAATATTATAGTATTTTATCATAATTATATGTCAGCGGGTTGCTTGATTCTTGGCCGGTATCAACACTTTACATCACAGTTTGTTATAAGTTCACACCAAATCAAATTTAACAAAACTGACTATAACTATTTTATATTACTGAACACGAAACGAGTGACAGTTTCTAGGTACTTGTTGTCCGCCCGGAGTCTCCAAGAGAAGTGATAGTTGTCGTTACTCCGTTGAACGTCAACCGTCATCCCCCCTCTTCAACTGTAGCGAACGTCACACCCAAAAGTCACACCAGACTCTGTCGAAGCGCGCCATCTTCGCACTTCCGTTTCGTAGTCAATTGACGTCCCATACTAATGATCGTTCCGATATATATATGTAGTTAAGTAAATTTATTTATTAGGTACCTTTTAAGTTTATTAGATTTTAAGGACATTTTGAAGTTGGATTTTAAAACGAAGGCTTCGTTTTAAAATCTAACTTCAAAATATCCTATTATTTTTTTAATCAATTATTTTATTTATTAATAATAGAGATCTCGCGTTAGAAATAAATCCTGCATCACGGATGACTTCATGAATATTCAGTCAACAGATATACAGAATACTCAGACACGAAACAGTTTTTGAAAGTCACAACAATATCGTTTCGCGTAGGGATTGAACTCTGAGCACTTGGCGACGTTCTGAAAATTCTAAATGTCAGGGCGGCTGCTTATACAACTACACCACGCTATCTATGCAATTAGTTTTTTACATAATGATATACAACTTATCATCAATCATTCATTTCCCAAATACTAGGCAATCAATAAAACCTGAAATAAATACAATCAAGTACATAAATACGTAAGTATATCGGATATTCAATCAAGAAAAATAAATTGGAACTCACATCTGGTTACTACTAAGCAGACTTCGGGTTGCAGCTAGGTTAAAGCTAGGAGTATGATGCCGATTGGGCTCGAATATTCAACCAACAGGCGCAAAAGCTCTAAAACTAAAAGTTACTTTTAACATAAAACATTAACGGCGCTTTTGGAAAGAAATCCATTTAAGCTCTCATACAAATATAAAACACGGCAACTTATTATTCGAAGCTTCATTTACCTTTTTACGTCTAAAAACCAAACTCCGGCGGACAGAAGTATCGCGGTTTGAAAACACACAACCAACGATGTGCCAAAACTCTCACGAATATACATAAATCCTTATTACTAACAGATAAACTAACAAAGCCACCTAATTGCTAGTTACGTAAGATAACTCGTGGAAAGTTAGCCAATTAAGGGGAGCTAATATTTTCTAAATGAGCGACGATCAGTCTCTCAAGTGCCGTTAACGTCTACATACATCGAGATGGTACGTTAATACGAACCATATCTATTCACAATATTGCACAACCTAGTTAGTCAGCTGCCATACTGACGTGAGAATGAAATACCTTGCTAGGCATATGCCTATGTCTACTGTATATCAACTGAGTCCGCCTTTGTAAATGGTAGGGACCTGTCGAGCTAATGTTATACAGAATAATATAGATATGCTCGTATTTAAAGATGGTACGCTGTGTACTGAATGTTGCTATAACGTGTATGCTTGCTATCCCTAAAATGTAGAATTAGGTGGTACAAGCCAACCTCACCTGCAAGTGGTGCACCTGCCGATCAACGGACGAGGCTCTGGCAAACAAAATATCCCGATAAGCGGCAATAGCCTCGCCACCTATTACGTGGGATCAAAACACTGGCGAAAAGTGGGCGTTTATTATGCCTCTGCCTACCCCTTCGGGGAAACAGGCGTGAGTCTATGTATGTATATA